>CM033403.1:32265074-32364875 GCA_019426215.1 Buddleja alternifolia
GACTTGAGCAGCAATCTGAGCGATAGAGGCTCAAGAGTGGTTAGACGCTGGTCGAAATGTTCTTTCAGACCAGGAGTTGAGCTGATTAGCGTTCTGTGAGAGAGGTCTCCGAGAGCAGTGAAACGGTCTGTAAGATCATGGTTTTAAGCACATGACTGCTGAGTAGCTTGTAGAGAGTTGGTGTATTGGAGTAGGATTCAGTCATGGACGGTGGGTTGAGCGTGGGGAGTGCGGGCTGGATTGAGTTTAAAACCGAGATGTGTGTTTGAGAGATTCAATAGGTACTTGATAGTAGGATCAAATACGGTTCCTCGAAGCTCTGGAGCAGTGTTGGACTCGGTGGATGCAGTAGAGTCGATTCAGTTGGACTGGAGAATGAGGCGCTTGAGGTAACTCTAATAGACGCTCAGAGCAGGTAAACAGTTCAGCTGGTGCTTGCAGAAATCTGATTCTATTCGCTAAAGTCCGTTAAAGCGAAAGTCCAAGCTGGCAAACGTTCATCTGCATATGGATCGTAGCAGTCTGCAGGAGTTCATTCAAATGTAGAGTGGGGAGATGAGTACCTTGAATGAACGTTCTGATAGGACTATCCAGTGCCCTGATATACAGTGGCCCGAGGATATCCAGCACATGAGTGGGAAAGAGTTTGGAGGGCGCTTTACAGATGGAGATAAGGCATCTGGGCAATAGTGTTGTGAGAAGCCAATGAGCCGATCTGTTGGGAGAGTCTTCGGTTTCCGAGAGTCGGGAACGCGGAGCTGGTAATACTCTTTCCAAGTATGGGTAGATGGCTGAAGCAAGCGCTTGAGATCTTTCTAGCAGCGATAAACCAAAATCATAGTGACTGGAGACTTCTTGTCGAATAGACGGAAGTAGTGGACTATCCTCTGAAAGAATTGATCCGAGAGCCATCCCATTGTCGCAGATTGTCTGTGAAGATTTTGTCGAATAGAGAGACTGGAGGCATAATTGCCATCATGAGAGAAAAGTTGTCTCACATTGGCTAGGGGTGCAGTTCAGACAGGACATGGGAGAAGAACCGCTGGTGGACGCTTGATCATCAAAGCGTAGAGAAAGAGTTGGCCAGTTTGTGCAACGCTTGTCTAAGCGGTGTTCAGGTTGATGGCGGATCAGAGGCAGCTTCAGAACGGGTCCAAGTCTATGCTGGCGCTGCGTCAGCATGTAGCGTGCAAATTTGGTCCTTTTATCATGAATCCCTATTCTGACAGATGGGGAGCACTAACCAAGTCTTCAAATTTATACGTGTCACACCCATGTAAGCTTCAGCCCATCGTATCTCAGTCATACAATACTCAGTTCTGCATTAAGTATAGCACGAAACCCTTAGTGATGAATATCACAGATGGATTCAAAACGATACCTGTCGGGTTGGTAGTTAGCATTCCAGACGCAGTCAAAATATGCATCGGTTTCAAGTTGAATCATCTCGGTCAGGGATGATGGACGCTCACTCGGCATGTACTCCTTTATTCTTCCACAGAAGGAGAGGATTAGCTGAGCGCTTGTTTTCCTCGCTTTTGACCAGTGTTAGAGAGTGAGAATAGCCTTCTCTGTTTAGTAGCTCTCTGTTGTTTCAGAAGCTGATCCTGACGCTCATAGACTCTGATGTTGTAGTTGCGGAGAGCGAAGCAGTGGGTTTGCTTGTCCCACAGTCCAGATAATAAGCTAAGTCAACATCAGCTCGAGGAGTCGTGCCTCCTTGCTGCTGTGCTTGGAGAGTGGACGGAAGCGGGATGTGTGTGGGAGTCTTTCCGAGTTCAAGCGCTGTGTAGTAAGCTTCATCAGCATGGGGTGGAGGCTGTATTAAAGAGAGTGTTGCGTACAGCCAGATCAACTTCATGTGCGATGGCCACAATTTGGGTCATATCAACATCCAGATGGACATCAACTGGTGGTTCGAGGATGATATCGGGACAGCAGCGATAGCTTGATCTCTTTGTGTAGCCTCAGAAGAGATGGCAGCAGTTGGACGCTTACCGCCTCTTGAATATACGCTTCACATTTATGCCTTCGGCCGGGGAACGCTTGAGTCTGTGGAACTGCAGGTTCTTCAAAGTCAATATTTTTGAGAACCTTTTCCAGATCTTTTTCGACTAATGAGGAGTATAGAGCCTCTCGTGTGCGATCCTCGTCATCTTCATCGTTTTTAATAGGTTGAGCCTTGGGCTTTCGAGGAGCCCGTTTCTTTGTGACAGTGGGACGCTTCACAGTACGTTTGGCTTTCTCCTGATCTGGACGCTCAGCCTCCTCATCTGACGCTGCGCGGACAACTTGGCGCTCAGAGAGAGGCTTAGCAGCACCTCCAACTTTAGGTGGATTGAAGAGATTATTGATGATTCTTGCCCATAGAACTTATGCTTGGCCACGGTGACTCCTGCTGAAGAGGTGCACTCTGCTCGAAAGAGTAGATCACTTAAAACTAGACCATAAGGTCTGTTTGAAGTGCGTAGACTGTCTCTAAACCTGCTGAATATATAGGCGCTCCAGTTGATCTTTATCTTGAGTAGGATGGCAGTCATCATCTGGAACTGGGTTGGTTGATTTTGTCGAAGGTTCCCACTCTGCATTCTATGTTTTTACTGCAGAAATCAGCCAAGACTCGATACCTGTTCACTATATCTTTCTTCTCAAAGTACGGTTTGTATGGAACATCATCGTAAGCGCTAATCTGAGTCCAGACTTCTTGAATTTGTTCTTCAGTGATAGTGTCTAAAGTGGCTCCAGCATTAGGTAGAGAGAAATTCTGGGCAATGGAGGCCGCAAAGAGAGTGAACGTCTTTGATTCCTTCTTGGAGACAGGAAACAAACACGTGATGGAGGTCTCATCGTCAGACAGTCGAGCATTTCTCCAGAAAAATTCTAGTTCTTCAGGAAACATATATGAGTATTTCGTGAGAAATTTCTGAAGCCCAGCCTCTGCTACAGAATCCATGATTTCCGTTAAATCAATTTGGGGGTTTTCATAGAGAAACTTCCAATCAACTATAAGGCCTTCAGTGATCTTGACAATAACTTCAGAGGTTCCAGCAGTAGCTTTCTTGGGTGCCATGAGTGAGCAGTAGACAGAGATTACGAAGGAAAATTGTTCGTTTTTGAAAAAGAGAGAGACTTGTTTTTGCACGAATGGAATAGAGTATAAGAGTGTTTGTGTTCTGCAGAAACTTCAATTTGAATGTTCGGTGTGTTTGAAGTTTGAGATGTTGACACGTGGAGGAATATAAATCTCAGCCATTAAAATATAACTGTGGACGTGAATTTAGACTAAACAGGCGGTTTCTTTTAGTAACTGCCACATATACTATTTTGAAGTCCGATTAAAAGTTTAAAACAGAGACTGAGAGTGATACGTGTGCCCATGAAAAGCGGATACGTTCTTTATGAAAACTGTTCGGGAATCATAATTTTGAACACTATTCAAATGCCCGCCAAAAATTTGTTAAAGCGTCCGGACCTATTCAGAATGACGCTTGAAACAATTTAGTGTTATGTGGACGCTTGAAAATCTTGGGAGTCTCTTTCAAGTAACAGGTTGTGCTTTAGCGGTCATTGTAACATATAGAATTATTCCTTTCAGGGTGTATATGAGGACACAGTTTCCCAGTACTTATCATTAGGTCTTGGTAGTAGTGTTTTACTTTTGGTTTAAAATATTCAGCGTTGGTTGTACTCGTCTAAGATACATGGTAATTGTACTGACGCGTGTACATGTGCTGAACCATCGTTGAAAAACGTGATGAGTACCCATGGGTTTTCTTGAGCGAAGGGTGAGGAATGTCAAGTCAGCATTAATTGTATTGATTGACTAATCCACTTTCTCGTTTTAGCGTAGGGTAATGTACGCTTGCTTTTAAAAGTGTCTTTTTACTAACTGCTTTAGCCGGGAATAAAGCTAAGCGTTTAGTTTATTTTGAAAGAAGTGCAGACGCTAAGGCAGATTTGTGTAATAAGCGTCAAAAAGGTTTTAAGTGTATGATGCTAAGTGCGTATGACCGATGCAAGGGAAAACATTTTTGGTCATATTCACTTAGGTATAGTTTGCTCTTTGAAGGTTCCCCCTATGTAGGTTCCCCATAAATTTCATAACATATAGTGAATTCCCCCTAAATTTCATGCCTAGCAAAAGTATGATGTTTCGAATGATTAAGCATTTAGATCAATCATACCTAGTTCACTTCTTAAAGTGAGAAAACGTTGTTCGTTAAGCGCTTTGGTGAAGATATCTGCCAGTTGCTTTTCTGTACTAATGAAGTGCATGGAGATATCTTTCTTTTGAACGTGGTCACGTAGAAAGTGATAGCGAATGTCAATGTGTTTGGTTCTAGAGTGAAGAACTGGATTTTGAGTCATTGCTAAGGCGCTTTGATTGTCACAATGGATAGGAGTTGGATCTAGGATTATTCCATAATCTCTAAGTTGTTGCCTCATCCAAAGGATTTGTGCACAACAGCTTCCAGCGGCTACATACTCAGCCTCAGCGGTGGAAGTAGCGATGGACTGTTGCTTCTTACTATGCCATGAAATTAGTCTATCACCTAGAAATTGACATGTTCCACTAGTACTTTTTCTATCTATTTTGCATCCTGCAAAATCTGCATCTGAATAACCGATTAATTCAAAAGGAGAATCCCTAGGATACCATAAGCCCACATTTTGTGTGCCTTTTAGGTACTTAAGGATTCTTTTAGCAGCAATTAAGTGTGATTCTCTAGGATCAGCTTGAAATCGTGCACACATGCATACTGAGAACATAATATCGGGTCTACTAGCTGTAAGATAAAGAAGTGATCCAATAATACCTCTATAGTTAGTGATATCAATTTTCTTTCCATTATCGTCTCTATCTAGCTTAAGCGTTTGGCTCATTGGAATTTTTGAAGGTGATGCATTTTCCATACCAAATTTCTTGATCATATCTCTAGTATATTTAGTTTGATTTATGAATATGCCATTAGGGAGTTGTTTAACTTGTAATCCTAGGAAGAAAGTTAATTCACCCATCATGCTCATTTCAAATTGATCTTGCATCATTTTCGAAAATTTCTCACATAGACGCTTATTGGTAGATCCAAATATAATATCATCAACATAAATTTGAACTAGGAGAATATCTTCATTATGGGTAATTTTGAATAATGTTGTGTCAACGCTGCCTTTTGAAAAGCCTTTACCTATAAGGAAGATAGAGAGAGTGTCATACCATGCTCGTGGTGCTTGTTTAAGACCATAGAGTGCCTTGTCCAATTTGTAAACCATGCTTTTCCCATGGTTGTTGATGAATCCTGGTGGTTGCTCCACATATACTTCTTCTTGGAGTTTACCATTCAGAAATGCACTCTTTACGTCCATTTGATACACTGTAAATTTGTTAAATGCTGCAAACGCTAGAAACATGCAGATTGCTTCAAGTCGGGCAACTGGAGCGTATGTTTCATCAAAGTCGATGCCCTCTTCTTGACAATATCCCTGAGCTACGAGTCTGGCTTTGTTTCTAATCACAATCCCATTCTCATCCATTTTGTTTCTATAGACCCATCTAGTTCCAATGACCCCTTGGTGGGTTGGTCTTGGTACTAGCGTCCATACCTTATTTCTTTCAAATTGGTTTAGCTCTTCTTGTATGGCTTCTATCCAACTTGGATCGTTAAGCGCTTCATCCACTTTCTTTGGTTCCATTTGAGATAGGAAGCTTGCAAACATGGTCTCATTTATTGTAGCGGCTCTCGTTCTAACGGGTGCTCCAATATCTCCAATAATTAGTTCTGGTGGATGGTCTCTGAGCCATTTTCTGTCTGGTTGGAACGAGTTAAGAGATTGATCTAACGTTTGATTAAACTGTGTAGGCGCTTGACCAATTCCTTGCGTAGGCGCTTCAGTGTTTGTAGATTGAATTTGCTCTTGATGAACATACCCTTCATGATCATCAGCGTTTCTTGCAATGTCATCGTTGATGTCTTTACGAGTAGTCTTAGGATTAGGTATAATGATTTCATTATCTTCATCAATATCACTATCATCACACAGATTGATTTGTGACGCTTGTTGAGATAAATCTTCAATTCCTGCATCATTAATATTAACCTTACTCGGTTCTTGGTTAGCATCATCAAACACAACATGAATGGATTCTTCAACCTTCGATTTGATCTTATTTAAGATGCGAAAACTCTTTCCATTTTTGGCGTATCCTAGAAAGATTCCTTCATCTGCTTTAGGATCAAATGTCTTTAGGCTTTGAGAACCATTGTTATGAATGAAACATTTTGAACCAAATACATGAAAGTATGAAACATTCGGCTTACGTCCCTTCCAGAACTCATATGGAGTCTTTTCATGTTGCTTGTTGATCATACACCGGTTCTGAGTGTAGCAAGCAGTGTTAATAGCTTCGGCCCACAACCTTTGAGGCAGCTTAGATTCGGCTAACATAGTCCTAGCGGCTTCTTTAAGCGTTCTGTTCCGCCGTTCAGCAACTCCATTTTGTTGAGGTGTTCTAGGTGCTGAATACTCATGAAGTATTCCAAAGTCTTTACAAAATTTCTCAACAATATGGTTAATAAATTCAGTTCCTCTATCACTTCTAATTCTTGTTACTTTTAGATCTTTTGAGTTTTGTAGTTGACGAATTAGAGAGGTGAGCTTGGCACTAGTTTCATCTTTAGATACTAGAAATTCTACCCATGTATAGCGTGAAAAATCATCAACTATTACTAGTGAATACTTTTTACCGCTAACGCTCATGATTTGAATAGGACCAAACAAATCTAAATGTAGTAATTCAAGTATTCGAGAGGTCGATAGATGAAGCTTCTTCTTAAAGGATGATTTAACTTGTTTACCCATTTGACAGGCATCACATAAGCGATCTTTATTAAAGGAACCTTTAGGTAATCCCTCTACGAGATTTAGAGATATTAATTGAGAGATTGTTTTGAAATTGAGGTGATTCATTTTTCTGTGCCATAACCAACCTAATTCGTTTTGATTCTTAGCTACGAAACATGTAGAGTTGTTATCTAATGTTGAATCCCAATCTACTAAGTATACATTGTTTGTTCTTCTTCCTTTTAATTTGGTAGATCCTGTCTTAACATCGATTATCTCGCACAAGTCACTAGAAAATTTAATCTCAAAGCCTTTATCACAGAATTGACTTATGCTTAGGAGATTATGTTTAAGACCCTCAACATAGTATACATCATTGATCATGATGTTCCCCCTATGCATGATACCTATACCTTTAGTTTTACCTTTAGAATTATCACTGAATATAACTTGAGGACCATTGGTTGCACGATAGTTGATCAAGAGATCCTTTGATCCAGTCATGTGTCTCGATGATCCACTATCTATGTACCATACTGAAGCGTCGGTGTTGGCTCTAGGTACCTGCATTCAAAAGGGCAGATCTAATTTCCTTTAGGTACCCATTTTGTTTTGGGTCCTTCTTTGTTAGTGACGTGAATTAGATTTTTCGGAACCCATACTTGCCTTATCTTCACTATGGGAGAAAGATTGGCCTTCTTGGGTTTCGTTTTGAGTTGCATACCTTTTCTAGATGTATAGAAATATCCTTGATTATAGTGATAATCATAATCGTATTCACAATTATCATAGTGTTGATAATATGAACTGGATTGTTTTGGATATGGACGTTTGATTCTGTTTGGTACTGGCCTAGGATGCACTTTTGGTGCGGGACGCTTAACGTTTGATTCACTGGCAGAAAATATCTCCTTAGCTTTTTGAGCGTTTGGATATATTTTCTTTTGTGAGACATTCACTTTGGTCTTTCCTTTGCCTGAGTCAATGTTGACTTTATCATTAGCTTTTGTACCAGTATTTGTTGATTCATTCAGCGTTTGTCTGATTGAACTTTCTTCAACAAAGATTACACCTTTTCCTTTGTTGATTGTTGTAACATTGGACGTTTTGGCTTTATAACTGAATTTATCAAAACCTAGACCGGTCTTTTCACCAAATGCCCTGGTTACTTTAGTCACATTATCTAGCGTTCTAGACGCTTTTGATAATGAAGAGATAAGCTGGTCTGATTTGGCAAGTTTAGCGATCATTTCAGCTTCTCTTTTGACTATTATATCAAGATCACCTTTTAGCTGAGTAATTTCACTCTCGAGTGATTGGTTTTTCTCAATGCACTGTTGCTGAATTTGCAACTCTGCTTTGAGCGTTAAGTTATCACTTCTGAGTGCTGAAATAATACGATGGTGATTTTGGAATAATTGGGTGGCATCTTGACAATCTGTATAATATTCCTTTACTTTGTCAAGTAATTCATCATAAGAGAGAGGATGATACAGATCAGTGGTTACCTCAGATGGTACGTCGTTAGATGCTTCATTTACTCTTGCCATGAGACAAATGAATGCTGAGTCCTTTGATGGTTCATCATCGCTGCTTTCATCTGATGATTCCAAGTCCTCTTCAGGCGTATAGAGAGGTTCTGATTCTACTAGCAAGCCTTGTTGTCTCAGGTTGCTCCTGAATTGGTTTCTATCCGTGTGATCTTGCTTTGTAGGTTTAGACACATTTGGATATGGGCAATTAACTTGGAAATGCCCTGGTCTCCTGCAGTTGTAACAAAGATTGGTCTTCATCTTTTGTTCGTTTGTTAATCTTGTGGATCGTTGGTTTAACGCTGCAGGCGCTGAGAGATCTTGATGAGAAGGAGTTTGATATTGAATTGGCGCTAGGGAGGAGGACGCAGGATAGTGAGGCGCTTGATATTGTGGTTGTATTTGAGGAAGCGCTTGATATGAACTTTGTCCTGGGTGCTTAGGACTGTTTCCCTTCTTTTCATATTTCAGGAATTTCCTGAATCTATTTAGAAGCGCCAGTTCTTCTTCCTCACTTATGTCCGAACCTTTTTCTTTGATAGGTTTTCCTTTGATTGATGCCATTAGCGCTCCAGATTCGATCACTGGATTACTTACTGCATCACTGGCCGAATTCAGCTCAAACTCAAATGCTTTGAGTTCTGAAAAAGCATCTTCTGGAGTTAGGCTGTCCAGATTGTTTGATTCTCTCATTGCAGTTGTCTTCATCAGGAATCTGCTTGGAAGACTCCTAAAGATTTTGACCACCGTTTCTCGATTTTGTAGCTCCATTCCCAGAGATGTTAGTTCAGTGACAAGGGCTGTAAACCTCATGTCTAATTGCTCTAACGTCTCATTAGGTAGCATCTTGAAGCCGTTGAATTTTTCTTTGGCAATTGATAATTTGTTTTCCTTTATTTGTGCTGAGCCACCACAAATAGTAGCCAACTTATCCCAAATTTCTTTAGTTGTATTGCATGATTTGACTTTGTTGAATAAGTTGTCATTGTCACCAATGGCTGTGTATAATGCATTCCGACCGACATTGTCCAGATTGGCTCGTCGACGCTCATCGGTGGACCATTCTTGTTTGGGCTTCTCCACATAACCGTCAGGTGTTTCTCCTGTGGCTTCGGGCGCTCTGGTGATAACTTTGTATATTTTGATTGGCCCATCTGAAATGATATCACACATTTCATCATCACATGAACACAAATAAGTAAACGCTTTGACCTTCCAAGAGTCATAATTTGACTCGGTCAACTTGGGGACTTTAGAAAATGCCATGAAGAATTTTAAAGTAATTTTGAAGCGACTATATAAAAAAAAAGATGGATCTGAACAAGCAGTTACGCTTGGAAACGCTTAGGTTTCAACTTCAACCGCTCTGATACCACTTGTTGGTCCCAAGTGGTATACGAAAGGGTCTAGAAGGGGGGGGGGTTGAATAGACCCTGAAGACTTTTTCGACTTCTTAAAAATTCGTATCACTTTGAAGTATTTGAACGCTTGACAAGTTTAAGCGCTGGATGTGACGCTTGAGAAACGTTAACTTAGACTCGGTGATTTCAACGCTTACCAAAGTAGGGCAGAGTTTAGTCACTAAATCAGAGTTAGCACAGCGGAAGTATTTTATAGCTTAGCGTTCAGTTAATTGATCGAAAGTAGTTGCTTAGTTGTTTTAAGACTTTATCAGAATGTATGCAGTATGAATAGTAAAGCAGTAAAACAATGAATGCTTAAAGAAGTAAATTACTCTTGATCTCGGAACTCCTTGGTCACGCAGATTTCAGCTCCAATAGAGATCAACTTCAACAAGCTTCTTTTACACAAAAATATTGCTTGCAAGTCAACCAGCTTTCTCACTCAGATGAAAGGTGTTGATGGTTTTGGTCATGGGTTTGTTTGTTTTTGGAAAGTTCAAACAACTTGGGGATATCTCAATGGTAGTATAGGTTCTTCTTAACGAGAGATTTGAGATATGGGTGACTGTCTCTGGAATATTTGTGAAAAGCTTATATGGATATTTGGCTATGATTTTTAGTAAGCTTTTCTTTCAACAAGGTCGGTATTTTTGTGTGTGTCACTTTTTTCATCATGTTACTTGTTTGTTGAAAGAGCTATTTATAAGGTATTGGTGGTTTTTGTCCGTTTGACTCGGTTGGAGTCTCGTTTCCCCAAACATTCCTTGAGTTCAGACATTTCTAACTTTGGGTATATTTAATTGGTTAGGCATGGTCTTGGTTTCATAAATCTGACAGTCTAGGTCAAAGATATGGCTTGCTCATAAGTTATAGTGCTTATATTTTAATAGCACTTATCCGACTTTTAATGCATCTTGTCTTATTTCCGTTGGAAATAATTCGTCCGTTTGATTCATGCATTCTTTTAAGTCTTTGGATGGTTTTTGGGTCTGAATTCTTTTTCAGGTTACGTTCTTTGTAGGTTGTGTTGGTTTAACCCTTTTGGACGCTTGCTGAAGAGAATAGTTATTCTCGTGTATTGGACAGACGCTTGGACTGATCCTGAATTTCAGACGCTTACTCTTCAATCTTGTCTTGATAGTCTCACTGAGAATTCCGTCATTTCACTTGATGTTGAGTATTCGGCCTGAGTTATCCATTCGTAGTTTGAGCACTGGGATAATCCCTAAAGCGTTTGACGGACGCTTCAAGATATCTTTATCCATTGTAGCTTTAGACGCTTGATCTTCACCTTCATCACTTGGTAGACTCACCCAGAATTTTCCTAAGTGTTTTAGTGTCACATACTTAGTCTAAGGAATTCTACAAAGATGAATACTATAAGCCTAAAATAAATAAGCTTTCAGGTACTTATACATAACATTCTATGAAAGTTTTTACACTTTTCGGAGTCTAACAGAAAGTCCTATTTGTCATCATCAAAACATCTAATATGAAATTCCTAACACCTTTCTTAGAGTTAGATGGCGATCACTCTTAACCAAATAGTTATTGGCGCTACCCTATGACTAACCTACAATTTCAGCTACTTAACTTAAACAACTCCTATTGAAATCAGAAAGTTCAGTAGGATACTTCTACCACAACTCCTATTCATAATGGAATAGGGATAAATTAGTCATAATAAAAGTCTTATCACTAAGCCTTAAATATCATTACATGATAAATATATTATTAACTCCAACCATAGATTAAAATGGCTTAATAAACTTGAATAAAAAGCCTAAAACGCTTCATCATATGCACACATCTGGAGTTGCACAAGAACTGGCCAATTGGTTGGTTATGCCAGAGATTATTACTTCAGTGTTATCACCCAATTCAAGAAAATAGAATGTGATGAACAAATCGAGCTAGAATGTGATGAAAAATCCATGAACATGAAGCTATATATTCTACCATTAGCTAATCAACAGCAACATAGATATCAATCAGTTACAGAAGTCAGTTATTTACAGAAATCAAGCAACAGCAGGAAGAATGTGATGAAAATCCATGAACATGAAACTATATATTCTAGCATTAGCTAATCAACAACAACATAGATATCAATTAGGTACAGAAATCGGTTGTTTACAGAAATCAAGCAGCAGCAGAAAGAATGTGATGAAAAATCATTGAGCATGAAACTATATATTCTAGCATTAGCTGATCAACAGCAACATATATATCAAATAGCTACAGAAACCAATTATTTACAGAAACCAAGCTACAGCAGAAAGAATGTAACGAAAAATCCATGAACATGAAACTATATATTCTAGCATTAGCTAATCAACAGCAACATAGATATAAATTCGTTGCAGAAATCAAGCAACAACAGAAAGAATGTAATGAAAAATCCATGAACATGAAATTATATATTCTAGCATTAGCTAATTAACAGCAACATAGATATAAATTCGTTACTGAAATCAAGCAAAAACAGGAAGAATGTAACGAAAAATCCATGAACATGAAACTACATATTCGAGCATTAGATCAACAGCAACAAAGATATAAATTGGTTACAAAAATCAGTTATTTACAGAAATCAAGCAACATCAGAAGGAATGTGACGAAAAATTCATGAACAAGAAATTACATATTCTAGCAGTAGCTAATCAGCAACAGCAGAAATCAATTAGTAACAGAAATCAGTTGTTTACAGAAATCAAGCAACATCAGGAAGAATGTGATGAAGAATCCATGAACATGAAACTGTATATTCTAGCATTAGCTAATCAACAGCAACATAGATATAAATTCGTTACATAAATCAGTTATTTATAGAAATCAAGCAACAACAGAAAGAATTTGACGAAAAATCCATGAACATGAATTTATATATTCTAGCATTAGCTAATCAACAGCAACATAGATATCAGTAAGTTACATAAATCAATTATTTATAGAAATCAAGCAACGTCATAAATCAATTAGTTACATAAATTAATAGCAACAACAGAACCTGAAATCAATAAGAACAAATGCAGGACGATTATATGCACAAACTTTTAGGGCGGATTGCGATGGCGGAGAGAAGAATGGAGGAATCTCTACAAGTAATCGCGAGAGCTGGAGAGCGAAAATGAAATGTTTGGAGAGTGAATGACCTACGGGAGAGTGGGAAATGTTTTTGCCGTGGACAATTAATGGGTTTGGGCCTGGGGATATTTTGGGGAAAATGGAGTTTGCAACTGAGGCAAAAATGGAGAATAGGGATCGAATTTAACCAAATTCTGGGAAGAAAATGCAATTTAGAAATCTTGTTTTGCAGTAAAATCAGAAAGTATAACGAAATAAGGAGAAAATATGGAATTGAGGTTGAATTTAATTTTATTTTAAAATTAAATTAGCTATAGTGGAGGGAGCTATGAGTTTTTTGTATTATCTTTACTCTCATTCGTCCAAAAGAGATACCTTGAGTTTGAGAATATTTGAAGATATGGCCTTTTCTTTTTTGAGTTACGTCCGTGTATTGTTCGTAACTTTTAATTTACTGCTCTACTTTTATCTGGACCATTTGTAATGTGATATGATACCCTATGACTACGAGGCCAACCGTGTGGATTCGAACACTTGACCTCTTACTTAGAGTTAGATGGGGATCACTCTTAACCAAATAGTTATTGGCGCTACCCTATGACTAACCTACAATTTCAGCACTCAACTTACACAACTCCTATTGAAATCAGAAAGTTCAATAGGATACTTCTACCACAACTCCTATTCATAAGGGAAGAGGGATAAATTAGTCATAATAAAAGTCTTATCACTAAACCTTAATTATCTTTACATGATAAATATATTAAGAACTCCAGCCACAGATTAAAATGGCTTAGAACAGAGTTAAATAAACTTGAATAAAAAGCCTAAAACGCTTCATCATATGCACGCATCTGGCGTTGCACAAGAACTGGCCAATTGGTCGGTTATGCCAGAGAGTATTACTTCAGTGTTATCACCCAATTCAAGAAAATAGAATGTGATGAACAAATCGAGCTAGAATGTGATGAAAAATCCATGAACATGAAGCTATATATTCTAGCATTAGCTAATCAACAGCAACATAGATATCAATTAGTTACAGAAGTCGGTTACTTACAGAAATCAAGCAACGACATGAAGAATGTGATGAAAAATCCATGAACCTGAAACTATATATTCTAGCATTAGCTAATCAACAACAACATAGATATCAATTAGGTATAGAAATCAAACAGCAGTAGAAAGAATGTGATGACGAATCCATCAACATGAAACTATATATTCTAGCATTAGCTGATCAACAGCAACATAGATATCAAATAGCTACAGAAATCAATTATTTACAGAAATCAAGCTACAACAGAAAGAATGTAATGAAAAATCCATGAACGTGAAACTATATATTCTAGCATTAGCTAATCAACAACAACATAGATATAAATTCGTTACAGAAATCAAGCAACAGCAGAAAGAATGTAACGAAAAATCCATGAACATAAAATCATATATTCTAGCATTAACTAATCAGCAGCAACATAGATATAAATTTGTTACTGAAATCAAGCAACAGCAGGAAGAATGTAACGTAAAATCCATGAACATGAAATTACATATTAGAGCATTAGATCAACAGCAATAAAGATATAAATTGGTTACAGAAATCAGTTATTTACAGAAATGAAGCAACAACAGAAGGAATGTGATGAAAAATTCATGAACATGAAACTACATAGTCTAGCAGTAGCTAATCAGCAGCAACAACAGAAATCAATTAGTTACAGAAATCAAGCAACAGCAGGAAGAATGTGATGGAAAATCCATGAACATGAAACTATATATTCTAGCATTAGCTAATCAACAACAATATAGATATAAATTCGTTACAAAAATCAAGCAACAGCAGAAAGAATGTGACGAAAAATCCATGAACATGAATCTATATATTCTAGCATTAGCTAATCAACAGCAACATAGATATCAATAAGTTATATAAATCAGTTATTTACAGAAATCAAGCAACTCAGAAATCAATTAGTTACAGAAATTAACAGCAACAACAGAAGCTAAAATCAATTAGAACAAATGCAGGACGATTATACGCACAAACTTTTAGGGCGGATTGCGAAGGCGGAGAGAAGAATGGAGGAATCTTTGCAAGTAATCGCGAGAGCTGGAGAGCGAAAATGAAATGTTTGGAGAGTAAATGACCTACGAGAGAGTGGGAAATGGTTTTGCTGTGGACACTTAATGGGTTTGGGCCCTAGTAGGTTTGGGCCTGGGGATGTTTTGGGGAAAATGGAGTTTGCAACTGAGACGAAAATGGAGAATGGAGATTGAATTTAACCAAATTCTAGGAAGAAAATGCAATTTAGAAATCTTGTTTTGCAGTAAAATCAGAAAGTATAACGAAATAAAGAGAAAATATGGAATTGAGGTTGAATTTAATTTTATTTTGAAATTAAATTAGCTATATTGGAGGGAGCTCTGAGTTTTATGCATTATCTTTACTCTCACTCTTCTGAAAAAGATACCTTAAGTTTGGAAATATTTGAAGATATGGTTTTTTCTTTTTTCAGTTAAGTCCATGTATTGTTCGTAACTTTTAATTGAATGCCCTACTTTTATCCGGACCATTTGTAATGTGATATGATACCCTATGACTACGAGGCCAACCGTGTGGATTCAAACACTTGACCTCTTACTTAGAGTTGGATGGCGATCACTCTTAACGAAATAGATATTGGCAATACCCTATGACTAAAAAATGATGGTGTAAGACTGTAATGTGGTGTAAATTGTAAATTGCAATTTAGTCCTTATCATTTGCAAATCAATCCACGTCACTATTAAGCAATGGTAAAAAATATTAATGGGAGCATCTTGTAGTGTTTATTAAGAATAAATAAGTATTTTAATATATAATCTTAATTAATTGAAGATTTATTACTTGAGAAAAAGTATTACTAGATCTAAAATAATATTTGTTACATTTTTCAAAGAGAACCACCTAAAAGGTGAATGCATTGCAAGTAAAGTTAATAAAGAAAATGTTGCAAAATTTATTTTTCACCTTTTATTTCGCAGTTGATTTATTCAAGATGGCGGTTTTCAATTGAAAATCTTGATTGAGTAAATTGTGTTTAGCACGATTTTATTAGATATTTAAGTGAATTCCAGGTGTTAAAAGTGGAATATCTTTAGCTTAAATTAATCTACATTTCGAGAATTCGAGTAGATAAATTTAGAGTATTTAATTACTCAAATCCGATTTCGGGTGAATGAAAAATTAATTAACAAAGTGTGTCAGTTAAAACATTTCTTATTGTTGAGAAGTGAAAGTGATACGTAATCACCATGATCACTTGCTGAAGTCTCTAATTCAGCTTTCAATCCAGTGGCCGCCCAAGTAGGATCCATTAGTAACTTCAAGATTTTGTTGAGTTCTCCATTTGTGTAAAGTTGCAATATATCATCAAGAACATTTTTTGCTTTGCAAAACTCGATATGGTTAGTCTCTCTCGGCTCAAGCAACTTCACGAGCTGCAGATAGATAACAAAACACAGCTTCGAAATGAAAGCCATGAAGTGGAGGATTTATGAGATACACTGATACACAATATATTGGACATGCAAACATTAGGCCATAGGCTTAGTTGCAGGGGACTGGAGAATATTTGGAAACAAACGGAAGTAGGAAAAGAAAAATTATCAAGAACAAAATCAGAAGAAAGAGCAACTTGGATATCAGGGGAGATCCCACTTCCAATCTTTGTTTTAAGACTTACATAACAGGAAGTCCAGTACAATTTGATGGAAGTAGCCTTGAGTAAACAAGGATTTCCTTCAGTTGGAAAAGCACCTGATAATAGAACATAAAAGAAAATGCACTCATTTAATATGCATCAGATCATATAGAACTCCCTTTCAGTAAACATAACCACTGACATTGGGTCTGTTTAACTTTTTGAAACAAAATGGCAGATTTCACACAATTTGTTTTTTCAAAAGATCACCTTATAAATGGAAGCATTTTCTGTGTTGTTTAGGCTCCGTATGGTTGTGTTTTCGAAAATGAATTTTGCGATTTTATTGGAGAATGTGTATTTTAAAAATTCATGTGAAAATATTAATTTTTTGTTTGGATATGTTTTTGAAAAATGTTTGGAAATTGTGTAGATGTGATATAAAGATGATCGAATTAGTTATATATGTAAATGATGATAGGAGAAAAAATTAAAATAATATTTTGTTTATAATAAAGTAAGAAAGAGAATGTATTTGATAGTTGAATTATGTAATTAATGAAGAGAGAGAATGAAGTGATTAAATTGATGAAATGATGAGTAGTTATATAGGGAAATGTGTGGTAGGATTAGAAATTGAGGTATTTTCTGTAAAATTTGGCTTAATGTGAGCATTTTCATTTTCTGATGATTCAAAAAAAAAAAAAAATTGATCCAAAAAACGCAACCATACAGAGCCTTAGGCTTTGTTTGTTTGTGTTTTCATTATACTTTTTCCATTTTCATTTCCATTTGAAAATGAAAATACACACTTTACACTATTTTTAACTGAAAATATTTTTATTTTCATTCTTGATTTTACGTTCCCAAGAAATTTCAATCATTTATTTAAAATTACATTCCACATCATTTATATCACATTTTCTCTCTTCCACCCATAACCATCCTCTTTCTCTCCTCTCTCATCCACTCATCACCATCCTCTCTCTCCTTTCTCTCTCTAGTGTCTCATCAATATTCAACATCAAATCCAATATTATTCATCTAATCATTACTTTTCAATCATTTCACACATCACAATCACAAATTTCAACCATTTTCAAAGACACAACCAAACACACCAATTCTTTTTCCCCCACTTTTCTCACATGAAAATCAAAAAGCACGTTCTCTTATACATTTTAGAAAATGACGGTTGAAAACGAAATGAAAACACATCCAAACAAAGCCTTAAGTATTTTTTGTATGTTTTCAACAAGATTGCAGTTTTATCTCACTAAATGGTCAAAGCAACTGCAAAATCATCTTCAAGGCCATAAAGCTCTGTGCGGCTGTACCCAGGTGTAAAGGACTGGGCCTATATTCTGAAGCAACCATAATGTTTCTGAATGAGATATCATCTTCAAGGGGAAAATTCTATGCTGGACCGAGACCATTCGTCTCGGTCCAGCTTTGGCCGTTGGATCAACAAATAGGGGGGAGGGGGGGGGGTTTTAATTTGCTAAATGACCCCCCCCCCTATTGGTGATCCAACGGCCGAAGCTGGGCCGAGACCCATAGAACGCCCCATCTTCAGGGCCATAAAGCTCTTTTACCTGAATTTGCACAAGTTAATACGCACCAAAAAAAAATCAAGAGGAAAGGAACAGACTATATTTAAAAGCAGTTAAAGATCAACTGCAACCTTATACAAAAGCTCGTTCGTTCACCGGATTCCCATCAAACCATTCAAATTGTCTAGCATTACATTCTCCCCATAACAGCCCACCTTAACCAAACTCTCGACAAGTTCCTACAAAAAAGCCTCCGTGGTTTGAAATATCGAAAACCATGAAATACAAACAGATATTGAGCAATAAATAGACTTTCAGCCCCCAAATCAAAATTATACTGAGCATAATTGATTACTGACTTCTATTTTATTATTTCTCAAGGATCTGAACTATATGATTCATCAGGAAAACTATAGACATTTGGCCAAATCATATTCCATATAAATGTGGCTGATTGTTCATATAATTAAATCACATATAGGCATTTCTGTACTAACACATTTTCCCGTTTTTACAGGATAAGAACGGAGCTGATAACTTACAAGCCATTTCTATGAAAATTTCTCATGGCATCATAAAATATCTCAATAGACAAATCAATTGACTAATTAAGCTTTTCGAGAAGAAGACGGTAAGTCTAGGATCTTCAACAATCAAGTGTAACCTTTCTTTGTCAAAGGTGTTAGTTGTCAGAGTCTTACATTTCAACGGAGAGATGCTTGTACGAAACGGAGCATCCAACCAATAGAAGCCAAAAAGACTCTCAAGCAATATAGTCAGGTTGCTATTGTTCTTGGAATCCACAGGAAATTAAATAGAAACAAAATGCAGTGTGTTCCTCTATCAACTTTTTTCATATTTACTGAGGTGGGAAGGTGGAGGAGGATCTGAAGCTTGAAATTAACAAATTACAGGCACTATTTTATGACAAGGAAGGAAGATGTGGTATGTATTATAAACCTGAGGAATTGCGCCTCAACGACGTATGGAGGAACAAATGATGGCACAGACAAGTAGGGAATTTCATAACCAGGGATTCTTCAGTAGGGCCATCCTTTGCAGAATAAGTCTTCATTGTCTCCAGCACCGAAACCATGCACTAGTCCTTTGCCAAACGAGATATTCCTTGAGTCAAAAACAAGTTTAGTAATCACTCATTCTGTATGAATAGACATCATCTGCTCATACCTACTACACGCGTCGGGTCCGGAAAATCTAGATCCAGATCATCTTCAACAAGACCAAACACATGAGGACTGCCAGGATGTGCACGCCTGAAAACTCAAAGTCAGAACATGATCTGCAAATTTACTGAAATATTTTATAAAACATCTATTGTTCTCAATATAAAACATGAAAAAACATAATACAGTACGCTTATAAGCTGATCATGCCCCCTGATACTATGCAAGTATAGAGAATGAATGCCAGGTGTTTATATGTGATAAAAATGAAAAACAACATTCAAACACATTATAAGGACATTCTTCATTTGAAGTGCTCAATGAATCTGAAAATGGATTATCCGCCTTATGAACATCAAATTGAATGGTTGCAAGCTATACAGAAACATCGACAATTTCATATATGATTGATCTATTACGATAATTGAGAAGTTTAGAAAATAGCGCTTGAATCGTTTCCTTTGTCAAGCCACTTCGTCCTAGCCATCAAGACAGCAACACAAGCTACCACTAAAGAAAGTTTACTTGCCCAACACAACATTCATAATATTAGCTCTCATGCGGAGGCAGATTCTAGTGACACACCGCATTAAAACAGAGACTAACCTACAATTTGAGCTACTCAACTTAAACATATCGTGAATATACAAAATTACCCAGATATAAAACGGCTTTTGCGTGTGCGAGCATGAGTTGGACCCTGAACTTCCTCCACTATGCACTGCAAATTGACAAAAAATAAAACTGAAAAATTCCAAATGAGCTAATTTATACAAATTCTCCTATTTATTTGGAATGTCCGAAAGGATAATAGAACAAGAAAATCTGACAATCAAATTGCCGTAAACCAAAATCCACCCTTTTTCCGTTTCATGGGGTGCATGTGTGTGAATAATAAATAAGCAAAATTTCAAAACGAAATCAGAAATCGTCAAGGCATGGTACTCACAACAGAAAAACCATTACGGTGATTCCAATAAAAACAGACTTTTATGCCAAGTAAAATCACAGATTAAAATCGCTTAGAACAGAGTTAAACAAACTTCACTAAAAAGCCTAAAACGCTTCATCATATGCACACGTCTGGCGTCCTCTATGCCAAGTAAAATCTCATTTTTTTTCTGTTATCATTTGGAAAAAGAAGAATGGCATATCTCAGGATCTTTCTGATAGTCCAAAGCTAATCTATGATAATGAGTAGAAAACATCCCCCGACATTGTACCATGCGGACAAAATGTTCAAGAACCGATGCACCGGCAAAAGAAATCAGAATAAGAGAACTGAGAACAATATACTTGCAGACACATGATATGGATGCTTCTATTAGCTTGGTCCCCCTCAATCATTTACAAGTATGCTCACGAACAATGTTTTCTCATATAATGGTTTAAATTGAGATATATATCAGATAGAAAACAGGAAAACAGGAAAACAGGAAAAAGGAAAGAAAAAAAGAATCTAAATTCTCTTTAAGCGCATGGCTTGTCCATCTGATGTGGATGTCCCTCGTCCCAGCTCATCCAATGCCACGATTGAGTTACGAAATGCTGAAGTCTACACCATCCAGCGACAACAGGTTAGAAGATGATTATTCACATTTGAGAAAGCGCAAAGACATGAATAGAAGATAGATGCTACAAAGAGAAAAAAGGCTGCAAAGAAGCACAACAAAAAGTTAATCTTCTCAAAATCAGACCTCAAATGCATAGAAATTGCCTTATCTTTGATTTTTCAGATAGTTCACCATGGAAGCTATACAAGGCCACGTGCTCAATTCCAGTAACTTAGACATTTATAAAACGAAAAGGACATTTAATTTACTAGTCTGTATTTATTGATTACACTAAAGGACAATAGCTCTTACCAGCATAGAGGAAGTTTCCAAAAGCTCTGTTAGGAATGTGCTATGGCCAGCCATAATCTGATCTTTAGCACCCATTCGGACAAATATCCGGTCAATAGGAGACAATTCAAAACTTTCTGCAGGCACATCTGCCTCTATCTGTGAAGAATCAAAATGAAGATTTGATAAAGAATACATTTTAGTCCTACTTGAAACAAGAGCTCCAAAAGCTAACCTGACCAGAATCACAGCTGAGCAAACTTGGCGTAGGAGTGTGGACTTTCGACCCATGTTAGGACCAGTAAGAAGTATAAAGCTGGATGTGACCAGAACCACCAAGTGTCACATCGTTGGTGACAAAAGTACCCTCTCCTAAAGTATCACTCCTTCGAACAGGGCACCGTAAACTTTTAGCAATAAGGTGTGGCACTTCATCAGGTTGTGATGTAGATAGAATTGGACAACATGTTTTCCCTTCACAATATTCACTTGCAATTAATAAGCTGCAAAATAGCAGTAGTATTACGTATGAGATAATTTTCCAATAGCCGTTTCTTCAAACAGCTCTTATGAAAATTTTGAACCTAATCAGAGAGTTGAGATATAAAGCAACGTAATAGCAGCCATAATTTAGAGTAAAAAATTTCAGCAAAAGATTCTGCGGGCAAAGCTAGAACTGAAAATTCATGAGTACCACCCACAACTCAAAGCTGCCATGTGAATATAATATTTACCTGCACACGATTGTACAATTTTTTGTTATTGAACTAAAGTTTCAAACAGTTATATCTTTGGAAAAGACGCAAAAACTACAGAAGGAAATAAAACCGACAGAACAGAAGGTTGCGAAACAACTATTTTTCGCATCTTTCACACAACGGAAGAAAGATCTTGACAAAGAACTGAATACTCACATAATAGATCAATTATTTTTCTCATCTTTTCCAGTTGTTACATAACAAATCTACAGGCTACAGCATATCCAAAAGGAATAAAAATAAGAAGATGCTCAACTAATATAAATCATTTACCAGGCTACTTGGGAAGTTCTTACAGATGCATCTCCAAGTAATTTGCGCTGTTCGTTTAAATGTTTCGTGAGATTGGACTCAATATGTTTAATT
This sequence comes from Buddleja alternifolia, assembly GCA_019426215.1. Taxonomy (NCBI): domain Eukaryota; kingdom Viridiplantae; phylum Streptophyta; class Magnoliopsida; order Lamiales; family Scrophulariaceae; genus Buddleja; species Buddleja alternifolia. The sequence goes on from CM033403.1 coordinate 32,287,331, forward strand.
ATTTGGCATGCAACATCATACTCGACATCAGCCCCTTCTCGAGGTATAACACGACCTCAATGATTTGCTTCCTCCCAATCAAAGGCATCTTTGAAATGTTGCAAAATCAAATGAAGATCAGGAATCCCAGCCCCTGAACACAAACTTGTCATATAAAATGCTAATAAATATGCATAATAATGCTGAAAATTTGTTTCAGCTTTATACCATGCATTAATAGATGATGTAACAATGTCGACTCCACATTCTCCAAAATGGCACCAAATGAAGAGCAGGCATGGATCATTGTTTCACACCCACGTAGAGCAGAAATGAACTCTTGGAGCCGCTTCTTTGATGCATCCTCATATAGAGTAACTTTATTTGCGTTCCGTTCTTGCCGATAGCTTCACATATAGTTTTCTCAGCATTCCAGAATTCAGAGAAAGGAATCAACTCATTAACTAGAGGATTCTTGTATGTCTGAACAATGCCTTTTCGGTCACAGGACAGAGCAGCTTAGCAGGTTTAATAATTTCGACCGGCCTCAAATCGAATAATAAACAGTATAATGAACTGCAATCCGCATCATCCCTGAACTGTTCACAGGAAGCATATTTAGTCCGACAAAGAGTGTATCTCAACAAATGCAAACAAAGTACAAGATGAAGCCAGCTATCCACGTACGTGTTAAGGAACAGGTACAAAGACGTGAAAAACATCCAGGCTCTAACGAGGCTATTTAAATCATGGAATCAACATCAAACCCAATTATAGAAACAAGTAAAGACACGAGGTATTGTATTAGCATCATAGGAGATAGGACTCGCCATTTCACCCTAGTAATTAAACAGCAGGTCCTCAAATGAAAAGATCCATTTCTGTGCAACTCTGAGTAACAGCAGTATATTCCAGACAACATAGAAAAGGACATATATGAAAGAGCACTAGCATATTCATTTTCATCAAAGTTCTTATATACATTAACTTTGAAACAATTAAGTTACTCCCTCCCACCTGCCCAACGATAACATTGCCCGTTGCAATATCAACCACACAGATACCAAAGATATGCATCCCTTGGTGGTTTGCTGAAATTTGACAGCTTTCAGTCACTGCCATCAGATAAGAAGCATCAGGGTTCGTTGAAAGCATTTCTCCATCCGTTAAAGTTCCTTTTGTGACCACAGCACATATCTCACGTTTCACAACCTGAAGAAAGGTAGCAGCAGAATGTATCAGAACCAAAGTATAAAATCATGATGCAATAAAGGAAAATTGTGTTGTGAAATCCTGAGTTCTTATGTAATATTAGAATGACCTTATCTTTAGAGCCCTTCTCTCTTTGGCGAAGCTCAAGCTGTTCAGGTGTTTTTCGTTTGCTCCACAACAAGAACGCGATAGCCCTGTCAATGCCAATATACTCTTATGAAATTTAACTTTTAAAAAGTCGGAAAAATTACACGTTGAGGCATAAGAAATCGGAGACGGAATAATTTATAAAGCAAGATAACCTTCATACACTAATTTATTTATTAAATGCATGAGGATATAAATAAACTACCGGCCATGACTAAGTCCAATAACTTCATATACTGCAAACCAAGTTCTTTGGCTCCAACATGTGCATCCATTTCATAAAGTTCATAAAACTTGCCCATCTGATTCAATAATCAAAAATATGATCACAGTTTTAACAGGATACAATTAATTAGTAAAGCCTACAACCACATTGTCCAAAATTTAATGCTGATCACATAATCAGTGCATGTACTGCACATCGTTGACAAGTTTGCAGAAGAAATCATTCAAACTAATAGCAAAAATGGAAGATAGTTAAAATAATCACAGTACTTCTTTCCCACACTTACAAGAGTAAAATTAATAAGAAACATTGTTGATAAGGAGATATTGTGATTAAAATTAACAATTGTATGTTATATCTACTTATTCAATGATAGAACATGTACTCAAAGAACAACGGGTACATTTTCGATTAAAAAAAAATTAAATTTTTTTTTATACATTTCGAAACTATCGTAATTTTTATTGAAAAATAGTTTTTCTTTTACACATATTTTATTACTTATATTTTGTTTGGGGGGGAATACGTAAGCTTTATTGAATCAAAACCAACATATTTTATTACTTATATATTGAAATTAAATAAATTAAAATGATTAGATATTGTCAACAAATTCTACTTTAATGGTAACTCGGCACCCCCAAGCGTTAAATCCGATCCGTCCCTGCTATCACCGTGATAGTAGCTATCACATTAAACAAGGCAATCATTACACAACTTGAAAGAATATATAAGATATAAATATAGGACAACAACCTCCACCATTGTGAATCAAGTTATAGATGACAAAGCCACAACTTATAATCAATAATTTCTTGCTCAGACATGAAAACAGCTTTAAAAACATAAAGAGAACAAAAGAATTCTTTAATAAGAACATATATTGTTGGAAGAATTGAGTTATGAAAAGTGTGTTAAGTACTACTTTTGCATAAGAAATTCGAACACCGTAAGTATCCGATATACAAAATATTATTGGATAATATTATTCTACATTACGAATTGATATGTTTAGCATTTCGTTTTTCTCAATTCGGACTTGTAACGAATGAGAAATTAAGTGTTAAAGTCGAGTGTCTGGATGTGCCTATCCCACGTAGGATTAAAACCAAGAATCAAATGGGTTTATAAATCAATTTTGTGGGATAAAGGGCTGCCCCTTTGGGGTGAAACAATTTTGTGGATGGGAGGACCTAGCTCATGGGTCTTCCGTGGGCCTTTGTCCGCTCACGCGGTCCCATGGCTTGGGCTTCTAAGAGATTAATTTTTTGGACAAAATTAATTCCACAAATTCTTTTATCAAACAAATAGAAAATCATTGTATATATAAAAACGCACTCGAAGGAAAATACACTAAAAGGTTAATTCATTTTTTGAGAAGAACAAAATTATAACTTCGTCGTCTCTCCCTTCGAGTAGATCAAGATACAATAACGACATTTCCAATTATAGCATGACGGGTTATTCATTTAACTATTACAGGAATCATGGATGTTAAGTAATGGAGGGAAGACTTGTTGGCATTTGTGGGTATATGAAAAAGTGTGTGAACACCACTTTTGCGTATGAAATTCGAATACCATAAGTATTGGGGATACTAAATAGTATTGGATATTTTTATTCTACTCCGGGAGTAGATTAGTTTAGCATTTCGAATTTCTCAATTCGGAGTTGAAACGAATGAGAAATTAATTGCTAATGTTGGGTGTTTGAATGTGTATATCCCACATTGGATATAAACCATAAGTTGTATGAGTTTATATACATTTGCCTAAAGGTAAAGGGTTGGCCCTTTGGGTCATCCACTTTGGTCCTTTGTGTGAAAGGGGGAAGAGCTATGCAATTGTGTCTTGGCCCAATTTCTTAGCTCCTCACTCGGGCGGTCCGGTGGACCGGACCACGGGCCGGGGCCGGGATCGGGTCGCGGGTTGTTGGGCCTTGGGCTTTGGGCTTTGGCTGAAATGTGTGGTTGTTGGGCTTTGGACCTCTTCTTATCTTTTTGGGCCAAAGTTTAATTAATTTAATTAATTGGACCCAGTTCTCTTTTGGGCCAAAATTAACTAATTAATTTAGGCCCATTTCCAGTTTCTTCTTTTAGAAACCAGCAAGGCATGTCTCCTGTTCCTTTCTCATGCAGAAGATTTCAGACGTTTCCTTACCTGTCTCCAGCCGAAATTGCCAGCCGAAAGTTGAAGTGTTTTGTTTCTTTTGGAGCCGAAACTTTTGACATTCATCAGCTGATTCATTTTGGCTTACTATTTTGGTTTTCAATCTGGTTTTGTTGCCTATAAAAAAGCTCTCCCAGGTTGTGTTCAAACCACACCAAAAACAGAAAATAATTCTGCATTTTCTCAAAGTATTCTACATACATAAAAAGTGGGCAGGGCAATATAGCTTTAAGGATAGAGAGTTCATCTCTCGCCTCGATTGTCATATTGTTCGTCGTATTACTATTTTTAGAAATTTTCTTACAAAGTGCTCAGGTATGCAACAAGCTTAAAGCTATATCTATTTTGTTGTTAATTTCTGTGCTTGTTCGAACATTCTGGAAATGGCTCATTTCGATTCTAATGAAAATGCTGCTGCTGCTCTCGACTTTGGACTTGGACCTGGAGCTGGTCTCGGTCTTGGTCTTCCTTCTGGTTTTGCCTCGGGTTCAGGGATTAGGTCCGGTTCAGGCTCTGGTCCGAATACACCCGTTGTAACTCCAGTTATTCTGATAATTCAGGCTCGGACTGAAAGGTTAACTCCGATTGTACCACCGGTGAATACAAGTATCCCGGCACAGGCTGAAAGGCCAACGAAGTTCAGCGGGGTTGACTTCAAACATTGGCAACAAAAGATGCTTTTTTATCTGACTACTTTAAACCTGGCAAGGTTCTTACGAGAAGACTCCCAGTCTGTCCCTGAAGATTCTGACGATGTTCAAATGAGAACGGCATATGATGCCTGGCAACACTGTGATTTCCTTTGCAGGAATTACGTGCTCAATGGTTTGGATGATTCACTTTATAGTGTTTATCACTCCATGAAATCGTCAAAAGACCTCTGGGAGGCATTACATAAGAAGTATAGAATTGAGGACGCTGGATTGAAAAAGTTCATGGTCGCAAAGTTCTTAGACTTCAAAATGATGGACTCTAAGTCCGTCGTAAGCCAGGTCCAAGAGCTTCAGATTATAATACATGAAGTTCATGCCGAGGGAATGGCTTTGAGTGAGAATTTTCAAGTGGGGTCTGTGATTGAAAAATTACCGCCCTCATGGAATGAATTCAAGAACTACCTAAGGCATAAACGAAAGGAGATGAGCTTAGAAGAGTTGGTTGTCAGACTCAGAATTGAGGAAGACAACCGGGCTTCTATCAGAAGGGCTCCTGTTCCACCAATGGCTAACGTCGTTGAAGTTCCGGAAACTTCTAATCGGAAAAGAAAGTTCCAAGGGAATTTTCAGTCCCAGAAAAATCAAGCTGGGAAAGGAAAGCCGAAACATGGTGACGGCTCTGACGGTGGTTGCTTTAATTGCGGCCGTACTGGTCATTGGGCTAAAGACTGTAGAGAGCCCAAGAAAAATAATTATCAGTCACGAAAGAACGGTTCTAGCAAGTATAAAGGCAAGAATCAGGTTCAGAACAGGGTTCCAAACCAGGTGCAAAATCATGTGCACTTAGCTGTTGATGATGTCCAAGGCATCAACGAGATAATTGACGACCTGTCAAATAAACAGGTGCCAATCGATCTAACTAATCTTGATCTGACTGCCGTCGTGTTCGAAGCCAATATGGTGGACAACTCGAGGGAGTGGTTCATAGACACTGGGGCTACTCACCACATCTGTTCCGACAGAGATGCTTTCTCGTCCTATTCCCCAACTGAAGGACGAAGATTGTTTATGGGAAATTTAGCCACTTCACCAGTGGTTGGAATGGGGAAAGTTGTGCTGAAGATGACTTCAGGCAAAGAACTGACATTGACTGAAGTTCTTCATGTTCCGGGGATTCGAAAGAATTTGGTATCCGGATCAGCTTTGGTCAAGAATGGGTTCAAGATTGTCTTCGAAGCTGATAGGTTTTCTTTGACTAAGAGAGGAATTTATGTAGGAAAAGGTTACCTTGAGCAGGGCCTTTTCAAAATGAATGTAATGAATGTAATTCGCTCTCTTGTAATTGAAAACGGTGGAAATAAAAGGATTGAGAATTCTGTTTATTTGCTTGAGTATTCTAATTTGTGGCATGTTAGACTAGGACATGTCAATTATAATACTATTCAAAGATTGGTCAACTTGAATTTATTACCAACTTTTAAAGTTGAAAATGAACATAAATGTGAAATTTGTGTTGAGGCAAAGCTAGTCAAACAACCATTTCCTTCAGTGGAAAGAAACACCGCACCTCTAGAACTTATTCACAGTGATATCTGTGATTTGAAGTTTGTGCAAACTAGAGGTGGGAAAAAGTATTTCATTACATTCATAGATGACTGCACAAAGTATTGTTATGTGTATTTACTAAGAAGTAAAGACGAAGCGCTTGGAGCGTTTACACATTACAAAACTGAAGTTGAAAATCAACTTGAGAAAAGGATAAAATCTATCCGAAGTGATAGAGGTGGAGAATACGGAGCGCCGTTTGATGAATTTTGTACCGACTCTGGAATTATTCATCAAACAACGGCACCATACTCACCTCAATCCAATGGCATTGCTGAACGGAAGAATCGCACTCTCAAAGAAATGATGAATGCGATATTGTTAAATTCTGGATTACCGCAGAATTTGTGGGGGGAGGCGATCCTCTCCGCCAACTATATCCTTAACAAGATTCCCCACAAAAGTAGGAGTGAGACTCCGTACGAACTTTGGAAAGGTCAAAAGCCTTCTTACAAGTACCTCAAAGTGTGGGGGTGTTTGGCTAAGGTAGAAATACCCAAACCCAAATAAATTAAGATAGGGCCTAAGACTATTGATTGCATATTCATAGGTTATGCACTTAATAGTAGCGCCTATCGATTTCTGGTTCATAAATCAGAAATATCTGAGATTCATGAAGGTACTATCATGGAATCTAGAAATGCTTCATTTTTTGAGGATGTCTTTCCAAGTAAGGAAAGAAATGAGCAAGTTCCTCTTAAAAGAACATTTGATGAGTCTACAAGTAGTTCTAATCCTGGGGACGAAGAACCACGTCGTAGCAAAAGGGCAAGAGTGCCTAAATCATTTGGTCCCGATTTTGTTTCATATACATTAGAAGGGGAGCCAAATACGATTAAGGAAGCTATGTCCGGTCCAGATGCTCAACTCTGGAAAGGCTATCAATAGTGAAATCGAGTCTATTTTACACAACCATACCTGGGAGTTGGTTGATCTTCCAAAGAGAAGTAAGCCTTTAGGCTGTAAATGGATTCTGAAAAGAAAGTATAAGACTGATGGAACTATTGATAAGTATAAGGCCCGTTTGGTAGTCAAAGGATACCGACAAACGGAAGGTCTTGATTTCTTCGATACTTATTCTCCGGTAACCAGAATAACATCCATAAGATTATTCATCGCTATTGCCGCATTGCAAAACCTTGAGATACATCAAATGGATGTTAAGACTGCGTTTCCGAACGGAGAATTAGATGAAGAAATATACATGGAACAACCCGAGGGGTATGTTGCTCCTGGAAAGGAGAAGAAAGTGTGTAAACTTGTAAAGTCACTTTACGGACTTAAACAAGTGCCAAAACAGTGGCATGAAAAGTTTGATAGCACGATGTTGTTAAATGGTTTCAAGATCAACGAATGTGATAAATGTGTGTATGTTAGACAAACACATAACGCATATGTCATCGTGTGTCTATATGTAGATGACATGTTGATAATGGGTAGTAATCATGAAATCATCATGAATACTAAAGGAATGTTAAAGAAGAACTTTGACATGAAGGATATGGGACTTGCAGACGTCATCTTAGGGATTAAAATCCTGAGGACTTCTAAAGGACTAGTCTTATCGCAATCTCATTACGTTGAGACGGTTTTGGAAAAGTTCCTTCCTAGCGATAGTGCACCAGTCAAGACGCCATTGGACTTGAGTGTTCATCTACGCAAGAACCATGGCGAACCCGTATCGCAGTTAGAATATGCTAGGATAATTGAGAGTGTGATGTATATCATGAAATGTACTCGCTCTGATCTAGCTTATTCTATGAGCAAGTTGAGTAGGTTCACCAGTAATCCAAGTGTAGAGCATTGGAATGCTTTAACTAGAGTTCTTAAGTATTTAAAGTATACTAAAGAGTATGGATTATACTACTCCAAATATCCAGCTGTAATTGAGGGATACACTGATGCTAATTGGATATCAGACACGAACGACTCCAAGTCCACAAGTGGGTATGTATTTACCGATGGTGGAGGAGCGCTGTCGTGGAAATCTTCTAAGCAAACTTGCATAGCCCGTTCCACAATGGAATCAGAATTCATAGCTTTAGATAAGACTGGTGAAGAAGCTGAGTGGCTAAGAAATTTCTTAGAAGATGTTCCCTGTTGGGAAAAACCTGTGCCTCCTATTTTGATTCATTGCGACTGTATGTCGGCAATTGGGAGGGCTCAGAGTAGTATGTATAATGGTAAGTCTAGACATATTCGTCGTAGGCATAATACCATTAAGCAGTTGATCTCTAACGGGATTATTTCCATTGATTATGTGAAATCAAAAGAGAATATTGCAGATCCTTTGACGAAAGGATTGCCTAGAGATCAAATATACTACCTATCAAGAGGAATGGGGTTAAAGTCTACAAATTAAAAATTGACACAGCGGTAACCCAACCATATTGACTGGAGATCCCAAGATCATGGTTCAATGGGACAACTAAGTTGTGAAAATTCTGGAGAGCACTTAAGAGTTTAATAAACTCTAAACCCATTGCCTAGGATAAAGAAGTGCATCCTACAAGTGTAGCAAAGGGTAAGTCTGAACTTTTAATGATTCCTATACTGTCATGAAAATGAATTGGAGTATGGTAGGATACTCTTAAATAGGAGATCACCTATGTAAGTGTGAGGTGTAGACCGCCTCAACATTGAGTAAAATGTAAACATTTATGAAACCAAGAGAGGGCGCCATGGCCAAAATGGGTCCAACAGTGAGAACTAAAAATTTGCTTAGAAAATTTATCATGTGAATATCATTGTCTGGTTTTACACGAACGGCTGAACAATTCAAGGCATCATGTTCATTGGGTAGCCTAGTAAATCCGATGATTTCTCACTAAGAAAGGTTCAAAGGCAAAAGCTACCTCTTCTGATGTGATAAAAAGTCGTTTGAACTCTCAGTTTCATGCATTGCATTAATTTCATTCGTGTGAGGGATTGTTGGCATTTGTGGGTATATGAAAAAGTGTGTGAACACCACTTTTGCGTATGAAATTCGAACACCATAAGTATCAGGGATACTAAATAGTATTGGATATTTTTATTCTACTCCGAGAGTAGATTAGTTTAGCATTTCGAATTTCTCAATTCGGAGTTGAAACGAATGAGAAATTAATTGCTAATGTTGGGTGTTTGAATGTGTATATCCCACATTGGATATAAACCATAAGTTGTATGAGTTTATATACATTTTCCTAAAGGTAAAGGGTTGACCCTTTGGGTCATCCACTTTGGTCCTTTGTGTGAAAGGGGGAAGAGCTATGCAATTGTGTCTTGGCCCAATTTCTTAGCTCCTCACTCGGGCGGTCCGGTAGACCGGACCACGGGCTCGGGCCGGGGCCGGGGCCGGGGCCGGGATCGGGTCGCGGGTCGTTGGGCCTTGGGCCTTGGGCTTTGGGCTTTGGCTGAAATGTGTGGTTGTTGGGCTTTGGACCTCTTCTTATCTTTTTGGGCCAAAGTTTAATTAATTTAATTAATTGGGCCCAGTTCTCTTTTGGGCCAAAATTAACTAATTAATTGAGGCCCATTTCCAGTTTCTTCTTCTAGAAACCAGCAAGGCATGTCTCCTGTTCCTTTCTCATGCAGAAGATTTCAGACGTTTCCTTACCTGTCTCCAGCCGAAATTGCTAGCCGAAAGTTGAAGTGTTTTGTTTCTTTTGGAGCCGAAACTTTTGACATTCATCAGCTGATTCATTTTGGCTTTCTATTTTGGTTTTCAATCTGGTTTTGTTGCCTATAAAAAGGCTCTCCCAGGTTGTGTTCAAACCACACCAAAAACAGAAAACAATTCTGCATTTTCTCAAAGTATTCTACATACATAAAAAATCTGAGAGTTCTTGGGCAAATATAGTTCGTGGGTTTTGTTCTTGAAGTGGTTCAATTACAAATATATAATCGTTGTATCTTGGGAAGTTAATTGCACGATCCCGTACCACCGTAGGCGGGGCAATATAGCTTTAAGGATAGAGAGTTCATCTCTCGCCTCGATTGTCATATTGTTCGTCGTATTACTATTTTCAGAAATTTTCTTACAAAGTGCTCAGGTATACAACAAGACTCACCATCTGGATCGAAGAAGAATGCTTGCTTGGTCTTCCCATCTGTTTGAGTCCTCTCGTGTACCTCAATTCCTTTCTTCTGTTCAGATGAAACAAGCAAATATTACATAAAGAGAAGGAAGAAAAAATGAAAGAGTTGCTTCAAATTCTATAATTCACTGTTAAATGATCTCGATTTAGTTTTCCTAGAAAAATATGTGGTATTTACAGCAACCAGAATCAAATTGCAAGTGTTTCATTCAGAATATAAAAAATAAAATGTTGAATAACATTGAAGTTTCCAGATATATCAAAGTAATTATAGCATATTCAACCTATTCTTATTATATACCCACAAAATCCCTTTTCTAAACGACGAGCATACCATATTCCAAATGCATGGATAGAGGAAAAACATTTTTTAAAAAAGAACTTGGAAAACATCTCAAGGCCTCCATATCCTATTTCCCTCATGTAAACAAATTGGGATGTTAAACAACAGAGCTGCACTACTAAAATACACATCTTCATATCCAAAAAAACAAAATGAGCTCATCTTCATTTGCACAAAACAAAGAAGAGAGACATCATACATAAATATATATATTACCATATATTATAAGTGGGAATGACCATGAACAATAAAACTTGATCGTCGTATTTTTGCCCATTTTTTTCTTTAAGTTTTTTTTTCCCATGAGCCCTTCAAACGACGTCGTTTCACTCCGAAAATTAATTTTCCAACCAGAAGTCACGTGCGATCACCTAATTGTGTCTCTCTCTCTGCATTTGCATGTTTCTCTGTCTATAAAAGTTACACTCTCTTAGTCCATTCTCATCTTCCAAAAGTCTACCAAGGTTGTGAAAGACATATTCTCTCTTCTTTTCTTGTTTCTTCTCCTCTTGCTATTTGTTGATTTTTTTTTTGCTGTTTTTATTGATAGATAGTCATCTACTTTCCAAAAGCTTCTAAAGGTTGTACAGCAAGGGATCTTTTCTCTTCCAAGAGTTGTAAAGGTTTGTTACTTTCTTTTCATTTTGAACAAGTTTCATGGCATCCTTTTTTTGCATTTTGGATGAGTTTCATGGCTTTGAATTAATGTTCAATGTATCTGTCTTCCTGCATGCATGCACTTGATAAAAAAAAAGGCATAAATTGTGACATCAATCTTTTACGCATCAAAAGCGAGCCAGTTTACCGATGAAAAAATTGATGAATGTTTGACAATTTTCTCACGCGAAGTTCCGAATGTTAGGGAAACTTAAAATAATTTACTTTGCATTGTGACTCTCTAATGGATGGCTACAATCTTGTGGTTTTTGACTTAAATAATTAAATTATGATTCTACCTTTGCTGGACATGGGAGTTGGTTGATTATGACCTTACCTTTGCTGGGCATAGGAGTTGGCTTTGACTCTACCTTTGTTGGACTGACGAGGTTTTTATATTAAAACTTTTGTTGATGGGATTAAATAATGAAACCATTTGTTAATTGATTTCTTTATATTGAATTTGATTACTGCGTGCCCAACAAATTGTTGCTTCATTCTTCTTTGTTGCTTGATTTATCTTTGGTGCGTGAGTTTTTTTTCAATATAGTTCTTGTTTTTTTTTATTTCATTCTGCTCTAATTACTACCAACGAATCCATGATTTACGTCGGCACTTGCGTTTAATTATCTTAGTACATTGAAAAAAAATCACAAATAACGAGCTTTTGGTTATTACTAAATCAGTATATTACTGATATCTGCTTGGTTTTACTTAGATTATTTGGATATTCCCTCTGAATGATTATTCCCTTAGCTTATCCCCTCCAAATGATGCTTCTTGATTTTACTTTTATTTACTTCCAGTAGCATTTTTTATTTCTTTACACTAATATACTAATATTTACTTGATTTTTGGTGGCATTTTTCAGTTTTGTGCCATCTTAGACTATTCCCTCCAAATGTTGCTTCTTGGTTTTAGGTAGATTTGCTCCCGTAGCATTTTCATTTTTTTACACTAATATACTGATATCTACTTGCAAAAAATATATATATATATATATATATATATATATACCAGCCATATATTATTTGAAAACAAATAGCTAGCTTTTGTTGATTTTAGTAGCAATTAGGGGTGTAAGTTGAGCCGAGCCGGCTCGACTCGAGCTCGAGCTCGAGCCCGAGCCCATTTATTTCTGCAAAAAGCTCGCGAGCCTTCTTCATATATATATATATATATACACATATATATAGGGTATGGATCAAATACATCCTTATACTTTAGGTAAGATATAAGACCCAATCTAGACCATTTAAACCATTTGATCCCAAGGTCCATATTTAAAGCCATTATTTTAGATTTTATATTTAATTTAATGATGATGGGGGCATTTTAGTCAATAGGTCTAACAATTGATGCCTTCAAAATTTCCATAATTGACTTGTTGATACAACAATTCATCCTTCGATTGTTGCAGACCCATTTTTCTAGGTTAAATTTTTCACTCTTAAACTCCTCAATTTCAATTTGAATAAGAAAACAAAAAATTGTGATATTTTCTGCGGGAGAAGAAGAAAGATTTACAGCGACTATTAAGCGAAGAAGATCTTCAGCTCTTGGTCAAAAGAAATGGTGAAATTGTGGGATTTTGAAGGCATCAAATTAATTCGTTCATCATCAAATTCTCGACGGAATTCGTGACCCCCAAGGCGATAATAAATCGAATCAAAGCAAAGGGTTTGCAGAAATTGCGATGGTACTGCTAGATATGCAAACGCAATGTCGCGACCAGAATGAATTCGAGTGCCATTAACAGAACTCATTCTGTATAATCGAGTGCCATTAACAGAATGAATTCGAGTGCCAAGAATTCGAGTGCAATTATTTGGACTAAATCTTTTTTTCGTTTCTTTTCTTATTTCTGTTAGTTTAATTTTACTTATTTCTGTTAGTTCAATTCCGAATTTTATGAGTAGACTGAATAATTTTTAGAGATTTGATTGGGTATGATTTTTTATTAGTAATCGAAAGAATTTTCGGCTTGCTGTGTATAATGAGTTATAATATACTATATAATGACTTATAAGATACTGTATAATGAGTTATAATATAATGTATAATAATTTATGAGATTGTAACTATATGATGTATACTCACACTGTATAATTGGTTATAAGACACTGTATATTGTCTTATAATATACTGAATGTTGGTTTATATTGCACTGTATAATAGTTTGAAATCACTAATTGTATGTCACTAATCACACACTGTATATTACCGTTGTATTTACTGTATAATGGTTTACAAACTACTGTATATTTACTATATAATATTATATAAGTTACTAAACAATCAATGAACACTAGAATTCAAAAAATAAGAATGAATACGATAAAAGAACACTCACAAGATGAATCTTGTGCCCAAGCTACCAAGCTCATTATTCCACCAAATATACAGTAAACGGCAAAATAAAACCCTACCAAACTATTTATACAAATCATCCTACAAGTCCCATACTCTGCATGGAAACTAATAAAAGACAATATTACAAATAAGAAAACAATAATTAATCAATTCTAATCAATCTGCCCCTCCACAGAACACAGCGCCAAACTTCGTCTTATTTCTTTCATACACACATATGCCACTTGTCCCCACGTCATCAGTCCCGCGCATCATGTCACCTGCACATTATACAGTGACATGTAAAACATTATACAGAATATTATAACACATTATACAGTATCATATACCCCAATATACAGTGTGTGTTTAAACATCATACAAATACAATATAATAAACCATTATACATTATATTGACATTATACAGTAGTGTGGAAGGCAATATACAATGTGATTAAATGTGAGAGTATGTATACCCTAGAAAATCTTCTTAAGAACAAAAAACCTCATTTTTTCGGTAAAATTCCCCGTAAACCTACACAATCACTTGAAAACAAGCAAATGCAGCACCGAAATTAAGCAAACCACTGAACAATCTTTCATTTATTATTTTCTTTTTAGGGTGGGGCTATAATTTTGTCAAATGATTACCATCATCGTCGAAGAGAGAATCGTCGTCACTGGAATCATCGCCGTCGTTGACCTGGTACGCTGTATCTTCGAAGAATTGAAGCACGCTACGGTTCTTCCGCTTCCGGCCGGTCTTGTCATCGTCGGCGTTCCACTTCCTCTTCCCCTTTCCACCGCCGCCGTGCGTCACCTTCTCCTTGCCCTTCGCTGACACTATTTTTGGATCTTCTCGGTTTAAATGTGAGAGATTTTAGGGAGATTGTGGAGTTAATTTAGGAGTGGATTTGATGTATAATAGTGTGTATTTTACACTTCTACCCCTCTGCCAGTTACAACGCGTGTTTAAGTGTTTAATTTGGACTGTTTGATTTAATTGATCCAATGGTGTATATTAGGTCTTATATCTTATCTAATATAGGGAATGTATTAGATCTTGAGCCTATATATATATATATATTATAAATATTAATTATATATATTAAATACTAACTATACAATTCAATTAGAAAAAATATCCTATCTCTTTCTCTTTCAAAAGTAAGCAGCAAACCCTTTCTCTTTCTCTTCTCGCAGCAACAGTCCACCGTCTCAGTCCGGAGTCTCTTCTCGCAGCAAAAGTCTTCAGAATCATCGTTGTCTTCAATGGATCTGGTTGTTGGTGTTGCTGGGTAAGGGTCTATCTCTATCTCTATTGTTGGTGTTGCTGGGAATTTCTTCAGCGACGTCATTACACACAAAACCTCACCATTGTTTATTCTTTTGCATTTGAAATTGGACACTCGAAGAAGAGGACAGTATATATCTATATGAATATATGATATGGACCGAATGGTTATGTAATGCTTATGTATAATTTGATTTGATTTTGATTTTGATGCTCCTATTTGATTTTTTCCCCCTTCTTCTTCTTCTTTCCTGTTTTTCCTTTCTTCTTCTTTTTTCAGGCTCGAGCTCGCGAGCTTGGGCGCTGCTCGAGCTCATAAGCTCGAGCTCGTGAGCTCGAGCCGAGCTGGTTTTTTAACCAACAAGCTCGAGCTCGAGCCCCTAAAAGTGGGTCTCGACGAGCTCGAGCTCGAGCTCGTGTATACAAGCTCGAGCTTGAGCTCGAGCCTGGCAAATTCGCCAGGCTCGGCTCGAGCTCGGCTCGTTTACACCCCTAGTAGCAATGTTGTATATGTATTCATTTCTTGTGCATTTTTCTTTGCTATCATAATTTTGTACATGATTCCGATTATAAGTGATACGGTATGGACAAGGATGATCGAAATAAATTACGGCATTTGAGATTATCCGCTACAAGTCCACCGCAAAGACACGATGATCTAATGTGTCGTAGAGCTTCTTACGCAAAAAGAAGTCATTGAATTTAGGCAGTAATCAATTTTATGGGAAGATCTCAGGACTCCTAAAAAACTTATTTAATTGCTGGATTGACAAACTGGAGGAAATACATTTAAATGATAATACATTTGTTAGTAACTTACCAGAAGAGGTGGGTGAGTTGAAGCACCCCTCTTCATTTCGTCAGATCCGTCTCTGTCTCGTTAGATCCATCACCGTTTCGTCAGATTTAAAGTTGGGTTATGCAATTTGAAGAGGGTGTTCCAACCCAAGCCGCCGACGATGGTGGTGGCAAAAGTGGTGAAGGAGGCGACTGCTTCACCAAGCCATCGTCGACGGAGAAGAAGAGAAGAAAAAAGGTGGCAAGGGTGTTTCTTTTTCTTGGGAGAGAGAGGCGATATGACGAGAATAGTTCATAACACATATATAGCTGTAATATATCTATATAGAAATGCACCAAAATCTACTATATACAGAATTAAATACAAAAAAAAAATCTCTAGAACACCAAAAATCAGCTCACAATATTCAATTTTAATCCTAAGCTTCATTTTTGTTACCTCCAAAAAAAAAAGGAAAATGAATGGAAAAAGATGATGGAGATGGAGTAAAGAAAAACCTGTATGTAGAACTTAGAAAGAGGTTTGATATCAAAGGATTCTCTAGAAACATGATTGAGGCAAGCCCCTACAGCTGCTGCCATCATCTTCAACTTCGACTCCTGATTTTCACTCCCTTTTTGGTTATTATATTCTATCATGCTACGTCGATTTATTTACGTGTGCTTATTATTGAACAATTGAATTATGAAATAATTTTTTTTAAATAAAAATAATTTGAGATATTCATTTTTTTTGTTTTTTTCTTAAAAAACCTTCTTCTTTTTTTATTCAAGAGAAATGAGGATACCCTATATATTTAGCCCAACAAATTAGGTTGATAGTTATAATCCTGAGCCATAAAAACTCTATCTAGCTCCATAAAAGATGGGAGAGCCACAACTTGTGGCAATTTGGGTTCGAACCTAAGACCTTTCACATAAAGTAGGAGGTGGATACCACTAGACCAACGGCACATAAAAGGCAAGAGATTGAATGTTGCTCCTACCAATTCCTTGAGGTTAAGAGTTCAAATCGTGCACATCTTAATTGTGCCCTTTTTTTTTTTATAATAAACTAATCCGACAAATTTGGGTCGATAATTTTTTTTTGATTATGGGTCACATACCTATAAAACTCCAAATAAGGAGAAAAAATTACAACTTGTGAATTTGAGACTGAACTCAAGACCTCTCATATGAAAGTGAAAGCTGATACCACTAGGCTACCAAGTTTTGATATAATTTCAGATATTCAAAAGACAATTTAACCCTCCTAAAATTATTATAATATCACCTAAGGTTTGTTAGCCTGGTGATATCAACTTCCACTTTCATGTGGGGGGGTCCTGAATTCAATTTTAGGTTGTCACAACTTGTGACTTTTCTTTTCTTATTTGGACTCTTATAGGATCTCTGTGACCCATCATTAAAAACTATCGGCCCAGATTTATCGGGTATGGGAATCTCCTTCGTCTAAATTTAAAAAATTATTATAATATCTATAAAATTTGAGAAAGTTATACATTTTAAAATAAAATAGCGAAAAAATTGGTACATATTGTCTACGATATGTATCATTTGAAAATGACGTTGCAAATATATGTATATATATATATATATATTTTTTGGAAAGTTCAATTGCATTAAATAAAAATAAAAATAAATACAAAAGTAAGTGCACAACGTACTACACTGTGTAGAAGTTAACCAATAACTACCAAATGCTTACGCGCACGTTCGAACATTTATAACCCACGTTCGAACGTGTATACAATAAAAACACAGGCCTAAATGTCAAGCCCAATGTCATTTAACTCCTTTCTTAAGGGCTTCTAACCCTTTCAAAGATTTAGTTTCAATCTCAATTTCATGTAAGTCAGATTGTATACGACAGTTATGTGAATGTTCCTCATCACAATCTAATATTTCTTTAACCAAGCTTCCAAAAGTATTTTGGAGACTTAAAGGCTCCGTCCCTGAGCTTCCTCCTTTACCCGAACTCAATTCAGCTGGGCCTCTTTTCATTTGTTTATTTTTAACTTCACTTATCGTCTGTTTACGGCTGATATTGGTCCATTCACCCACCTTTGGATTCTATTTCGTAGTCTTTTTAATTATTTGTTTCTTAGGCACATAAATGTTTACCGAGGGTATCTCTTCCTTTTTATCTTTAGGACATTGTTGAGGACTATGCCCAAAAGATTTACACAAATTGCAACATGTAGGTTTCCATTCATATTCAATTCCTATCCTGCAAGTACCATTAAATTCTCCTGATTCTGATGACAACAACATATATATTTCCTCTTGAAACTCTGCCCTTATAGTCATAAGAATACACACCCTGGCATAATTAATTTGCTCCATTGATAGTGTAAACGCATCTGGATATAATGGCCGTCCTACTGCACTTGCTACAACACTTAACCCCTCGGTTATCTAAAATTCCGCATGCAGATTGCGAAGTTTAACCCATACCGGTACTTCCTTATGCTCTTTCTTCTCTAAAGTCATTCCCGTCCGCCATTTCTCCAGAAACAAAGCTTGACCTTGATACAACCAAGGTCCTCCCTCTAGGACTTCGGCCATTGTAGTTTCAGATTCAAACTTGAAAAAGAAAAAATCGCTACTTGTAGCTTTAACCTCTTTTAACCCTTCCCACACCAAAAGAACATAATTCTTAACTCCGAGGAAGAATGGCTTTTTACCAATAAAGTAGTCCACAAGAGTATTCTCCCACTGATTCATTCCGGCTCGTACATGGTCCTATGTAAGACACACAAAACATTTACCATTAATCTTTTCTGGTGGAATATAACGCAGCGAAGTTCTTTTTGTATTACAGAATTCGTTATTAGAATCCGGACTAGGATTAACACATAGTCCCCCAACCATGAAGGATTTATCCGATAGTTTATCATTGGACATAGATTTCTCAATTTCATTTTACAGGCCTTGCGCACAACCTGGCGAATTATGGTTTGTTACAGCAACCTTGTTGCACCGTCGAATGAGTAAGGGGTGGCGGATTCATTATCGGCGGTGGCACAATCTCAATCTGACCAATACCTCCATATTTTCGATTCTTATAAAGATATGAGGATGAGACAACATTAGCAAAACGTATGGTAGTAGGAGGAGAATCTGAATCCATAGGAGGAGTTTCCTTGTTTCGAATCTGCTCAATCTTTGAAGTCGGGGTGGAAATCGAAATACCAGTGGGAACGTGCGATAGTTCCGACGCTGCATCTCCATGGATTAGCTTGGAAAAATCTTCAGCAAGTCTAGAATTGAGAGAGGGGGAGTCTTTAACAGAATTTGGGGGTCCTTCAACTTTCTCTACCAATGCCAAAAAATCGGGGATATTAAACTTTTGATCGAAATCAGGGATTTTTCTAGTTATGGATTCAAAATTCGAAAAGCCTTTTAAAGATGGAGTATGGACATGAACAGCCGAAGAAGATGAATCACACGATGAAGAAGACGCCATAGCCGAGATTTCAAAATCTAGAGAGAGGCGAGAGCGTTTAGTCTAGAGAGAGAAACCATCCTAAACCCTAAATTTTTTCTTATTATATATATTACTTCTTAAAAGAAAAGAACCAGTCTCATAAAATTGATATTATTTCTTTAAAGAGATATATCTAGTAAGGTTTCAAATTGACTTATCATACTGCGGAGATAGATTAAGCAAAGCGAAAATTGTTGCTGTTGATATTAGTTTACAATTTAGTTTGGTTATTCAGTTTATTTTTTTAAATAAAGCAACTTAATTTAACCTTTTTCATATAATCTATTTTAAAGTGAATTCTTATGTATTTTGGAAATGTATAAATGGTTTTCATGTTATTGTGTGCATCAATACGTGGTAAATAAGGTTTGACGATTTTTTCCCAGTACATATATTACTTGTATATTAACAGAGTCTGAAACTGTAAACTTACATCATTATCCGTATTCAACAAACAAAGTATTTGTTTCTTTTTTTATACAACAACAACAATTTTCAATATGTAGATCATGTTACAACTTACAACGGAGAAAAACTTGTCACTTGAATAAATTGATCCAAATTATCATGCCACAATTACAAAATAATTACTCAATTAAGAATGTCAAATGAAAAATGTGGATTTCTAGCTCTAGATGATTTGGTTTCTGATCTAGTACGACCATTAACGTTTCAATTGATTACTTACAGAAAAATGAGAGAAATACCAACTTATATTAAAAGTGAAATATAATACTTAAAATTTTAAAATTGTTTTATATTTTACGGTAGCATGAGAAGATAATTTACCGCGTTTCAGTAAAAACTACTAGGCATGTCACTTCAAATAAAACTCAGTAAATGCAATTATAGTTTTTCAAAAGAAAATATTTCGATACATTGAAATATCACTAAATTGAAATACAAAATAATGGTCTTGTGTTTCGACTGATAATCTATTTTCAAAAGCTTTTTGGTGCGTGAGCATGATGGTGGTGGTGAGGAGGAGAAGCATGGTGGTGCTTGTGATGACCATGGCCATGATGGTGGTCATGATGATGTGGAGGTTGAGCATGGTGACCGTGAGGGGATGGAGCATGGCGGGATGAATCAACATTGAACACGCCATCTTCTTCTAGTATTTGGTCATTTTCACTTATTGGAAAATACGAAAACTGGTGGTGAGGAGGAGGAGCATGGTGGTGCTTGTGTTGACCATGGCCATGGTGGTGGCCGTGATGATATGGAGGATGAGCATGGTGGCCATGAGAAGAGGGAGCGTGGTGGTGGTGGTGGTGGTGCTTTGACGAGTCAACATTGAACATATCCTCTTCTTTTTTTAGGATATGATCATCTTTACCAATTGTGAAGTCTGACAATGTCGAATCTTCTTCTAAACTATGAATAAGAGATGGCGTTATGGTAAGAACTATGAGCCCAATAAGCAACAAAAAAGAGCGTAAACGAGACATGTTTTGGAATGGTGTAGAAAAGTTGTAGATGCCAATACCTTTTTATAGAGGAGAATTTTCAAAAATTAAATTGAGTGGTCAATACCGTTTTCTTATGCATTTAATATATTTCTAATTTATATAATATTTTAAAAGTTGAGCATTAATTCTTTTCTTAAATTGGTAGATTTTTACAGATTTTTATTAGTTAATTTTCTATGTTTTGTACATTTATGTCCAGAGTCTTTACTAGGATTTTGAATCCTATATTGGCGCCTAAAATAATTCATAATATTTTACGATTTTAAGAATCAACAATGGAGTAAAAAATCCACTCTTATATTAACATTCATAATAAGTGTTTGGTACGTACTAATTATCGGTCGATTTCACTATCTTGTAAAATGCAATGAGTGAACAGTTTTTTAATTTATTCATAAATATATTAGTGAATAGTGATGGTATTAAAAAATATAACAAATATAATGCTTTTGCCATTTCTACAACATGAAAACTGTTAAAACAAGTATTAATTATTTAGTTAATCAATTAAATATTTATTTGTCTTTGTAATTGAAATTCAATTATGAATTATATATATATACTTAGCATGTAAGAAAATGTGAAATTATCATCTTCAACAATGAAGAGGTCCAATATACGCTGAGACATCATGCATAACAAACCAAATATATACGATCATCTTTGGTCATGAGTAATTTATTAAAAAATTACAATTTTACTATTGTGTTTACATACTTGTTTGTTACTCGTCTACATACACCTAATACTAGACTTTTCTTGATATTATTCAAAAACATCATAATATACCCGTAATATTAAGTATATACTTTTTGCATCCTGCATTTTCCTTACTATAAGTGAAATAGACTTGAGAACATATATATATATATATATATATATATATATATATATATAGGGTATGGATCAAATACATTCTTATGCTTTAGATAAGATATAAGACCCAATCTAGACCATTTAAACCATTTGATCCCAAGGTCCTGATTTAACTCTATTTTTAAGTTTTTATAATTTTTTTAATGATGACAGAGACATTTTAGTCAATGAACAAAAATAATCTGTTACAAAAAAAACAATTATAGAAACGAATCTGTTTGTCTGTTGATATGCATATATAGATACAGAAGATATATATATATATAGAGAGAGAGAGAGAGAGAGAAGGAGAGAGTGGATGACACGAAAAATTCTTACGTGTATTAAACAGCAAGTGGACTGGTCGTGTGTAGTAATAAAGTGGACAATAAAGTCCGGGTTGTCGAACCTCAAGGACTTGTACTTTAGTTTATGATTTTAAAGCAATTGAAGAACTTAAACTAAAACAAGAATTAACTAAAATATTATGGAAGTAAGATATAAGAAACAAGATGTCGAAATCAAGATAGCTATGGAAGAGAGCAACTAAGACACATGTGTTGGCATAAATTAATCAATTTTCATTATAAACATGTTCTCATATTATTAGACTAATGTTGCTTTGGTGGAAAAAACCTTAAATAATTACTACCCGATTTCTCGGCTGTAATAATCCTATGATTAATTGATGGTTCTCTAGATATGTCTATCCGAGAATCTAACCAACAATCATGCATTCAAGTTCTAGAATTTCCCCGGATTAATCCGGCTAACTGCACCCGGGAATCTCTACCTATCTCTAGGAGCAATTCCCTATTTTTTACGGATTATGTGATGATCCTCTTTGCACCTTAAATTACCTTCTCTCGAACGAATAATTTAAGCAATAAATCATGCATATGGTAGCTAAGCATATGATGCATTCAAACAAGATCAAGACACAAAACAACAATAGAATTAATATGAAAAACACAATTTATAACTCAATTATCATAATTTAGCCTCAACATGGCCTTAGTTCGAAGAATCTATTTCATCATAAAAGATAAAAGATAGGAACTTAAATTAAGATTCATATTCATAGACAAAAACAAATCTAAATCTAAGAAACTCCCTCGTATTTTTTATGGTTGAACTTCGATCTTCATCTCTTCCATGCTTCTTGATTTCTTCACCTTCAAAGGTTCTTGATAATCTTCATAACTAATCTAAGGATGATGAAGATGATGATAGGATGCGTTTAGGCTCCCCCAATGGGGAATGTGTTTTCAAGTGTGTTTGTAGGATGACCTCCAAACCTCCTTTTATAGCCAAAAGAATTCACCAACCAAGAACATGTGCTTCCATTCTCTTTTATTTCCACCTACCATTCTCTTGCTTTCCATCTACCAAGAATGTGAACTACCATTCTCTTGTTTTCCACCTACCATTCTCTTACTTTCCTCCTACCAAGAATGTGAACTACCATTCTCTTGTTTTCCACCTACCTTTCTCTTACTTTCCTCCTACCAAGAATGTGAACTACCATTCTCTTGTTTTCCACCTACTAAGAATGTGAGCTGCCACTTTCGTATTTTCCAGCGCAGGGATAGTGTTTTATTCATAAACTTCTCCACCGACCTCCGAATTGGATGATTCAAGTCCCCATGTAAAGATAAGACATACATCTAAAACTTTGTAGAAGGACACGTCATCAAATTCGGTCTCTAAATGTATCCAAATGGTGTTTCAACGTGGAGATTGTTTCTGATTTGGCACCCAGGTGTGCGGAAATGGTACTAAAATATGATTTTGGCTAACTCCAGCTTGTTTCTTGCTTGTTTGGTCGTGGAGGTGTGAAGCATCTTGGCCTAAACTTGTTTTATACGTCGTTTTTCAGCCCGTTCTTCGATTGTATCCATTTAAGGTCTGAAATCACTTAATGCACGAATTAAATGCACATGTGACAAAATCAAGCGATAAATGAACTTAAAACATAAACGCAAAGGGGCTTAATAACACGTAAAAATGACTCCTATTAACTCCCCCAAACTTATCAATTGCTCGACCTCGAGCAATAAAAGGTCTAGGGCACAAAAAACATCATCAACCAAAAGGAGAAAACAAAAACAACAAATGAACTCACTTTCGTGGAGTAAACGATTGCACTTAGCCTGTGCAACAAGCCTTTAAACCTTTGAGTTACCTCAAAGAACGAGTTATAGTCTCGTGAGGGTTTGAAGACGATATACCCACAAAATCTAACAAACTTTCAATCTCAACCAGATGAATACATCTCAACATAATTAACAAGAATAAATGGCACAAAATCATCCTTTTACAGCTCACAAATATATATATACATATTAACTACTTTTGCTCATGTGACACCAATACTGGAAAAGACTCCATAGGGTGTAGTGAAAATAAATCTAAGGTATTATAGTCGAGAGGCATCCTTACCAAATTTTGGACATTAATCCCATATCTATCAACTTTATGATCAAACACAAAGCATAAGAATCATAGAAAATTTCATAGCCATTTAAATTTCATTATCTCAAACATTCAAACTTTCAATTCATATGAAACTTTCCAATTAATTTCATTAAGGCTAGATCATGTGCCATGTTTTATTCCATTAGGCTTTCTATGGCACCCATGTAACAAGCTTTAGATCAATGACTCCCAAACTAGATAGTTTTGGGGCATTAAGTGTAAAGACACTCCTAAGGATTTAATCACTCGAGTGTCAAAGGCCACGAAATAAAACTAGATCTTTTAAACAATTCGCTTCTTTTTGGCTTGAGCTTAGCTCAAATTAGCATAATAGTACAGTATATAGGCATGAAACTTTTCACCTCCAGTACATATTAGCCTGACCACTTGTGGTCATACCAAACTTCAACCTTTTTAATTCATTGTTTAGCATAAAAAAAATTACTACTCAACTTATAACCTTATGAAAAATCTAAGTTAATTTTTCCGGGAAAAACTCCTTAAGTGTCTCAAGATGGTTATCCTCTCAACTCCTCTACGCTCGATTTATTGTGCAATGTGAATCATCTAAGAAATCAATCCTAGTTTAGGGTCTCCATGAGCAATTTCAAAGATATATATGTTCATTTAAATTCAAATTATTTCAAAAAATCATGCCATTTTTTAAAGTTAATCAATTTAAATGCATCAATTGGAAGGACTAAAAAAAAAAATCATGCTTGATTTTCTCAACATAAACACATATAAACATGATAGCATACAAAATCCCCCAAACTTGAGCTAAACGAGGTACACATGACATGACAAAAATAGCAAACACATGGTGATCAATCATATGAATGTATTAAAACAACAAGTGCTACCCACATATACCCCCAAATTTAAACTCAACATTGTCCCCAATGTTGTCTCACATAAACGCATGCAAAAGGTATAACAGTACTTACAATCAAGGATTGTTGAAAAACAATCCTTCATCACAAATATGTTCCAAATCAAACCCATCTCATCAAAATAGGCCTCTCAAAACAATGGGAAATTGCTACTAACATGTTCAACATACTTATCAAACAAACCATTAAGCATATTAAAACACATGCCAAAAGTGCATGCTTAGACAAAACAAATAAAACGAAAAAAAAAGCAAAAAAAAAAAAACAAAAGAAAACTCACAAAGCTTGGGTTGCCTCCCAAGAAGCGCTCTTTTAAAGTCACTAGCTTGACTTTATGTAAGAGATTAGCTCAAGGCGGTTTATGTATGAATGCCTTATTCGTTCTCCAATCCACTATTGGGTATCGCTTCAACCTTTTGCCCTTTGTAGTGAAGATTGACCAATTATTTGTGCTACATATCCTAGGGTTAGACCAAGCAATCATCCACTCACGAGTTTTTTTATGGTCCCTCAATACCTCTATTACCTTTTCTTCCTCATGCTCCGGATGGTGGTGCAGATTTTTCTCCAAGCTAGAGATAATGTCTCGTTTTTCTTCACCAATCACCTTGACATATTTCAGCTCCACCATGTATGGATGTTGAAGATTATTGGCTCATTTTTCATGAAAGTGCTCAACACTAAAAGGATCAAAAACATCAATGTGTAAAGACAAATCAAAATCAATTAGATGCTCAAAAACCTCATAGTTATCGAAATTAACCATGTCATCTCCTACATTCAATAACAACTTACCATCGTCGGCATCAAATACCGATTTACCTGTGGCTTGGGAAGAAAGTAAAGAAATGTCAACACCCTCAGAAAGGATAGGAGTCGAATGCTCATCGTTGGAGGAATCTGCTTTCGAATTTTCCAACTTCATTTCATTCAACGTCACGGTGTTGAATTCCTCTTTTTGATCTATCTCAGTGGTACCAAGCAATGCCCATGGTGCTTTCTTAGATATGTCGCTCGTTAGTTGCTTGAGTTGATGATTCATCTCCTTCATTTCCCGCCGTGCGTCCGTCATCATAAAGTGGAGCTCTACAATGGTGTTATCAAGTTGTTCCTCCGGAGTAGGAATTCTTTCTTGGTAATGTTGTGGAAAGAACCCTTGTGCATAACACGCTTCAATGACGCTTTGCAGCCATAATTGATTCTCCGGTAGTGTCATATCAGGAAAATTGCTATCCTTTGCGAATTGAATGACGCTTTGCAGCCACAATTGATTCTCCGGAAGGGTCATATCTGGAAAATTTCTAGCCATTGCGAGGTAATAGTGTAAGAAAAAAAAATAATAATAAAAAAAATTAATAAAAATAAAATAAATACTTAAAACTTGCAATAAAATCAAAAACTAAAATTAAACAAGTCCCCGGCAACGGCGCCAAAAACTTGACACGAAAAAGCCTTACATGTATTAAACAGCAAGTGGACTGGTCGTGTGTAGTAATAAAGTGGACAATAAAGTCCGGGTTGTCGAACCTCAAGGACTTGTACTTTAGTTTATGATTTTAAAGCAATTGAAGAACTTAAACTAAAACAAGAATTAACTAAAATATTATGGAAGTAAGATATAAGAAACAAGATGTCGAAATCAAGATAGCTATGGAAGAGAGCAACTAAGACACATGTGTTGGCATAAATTAATCAATTTTCATTATAAACATGTTCTCATATTATTAGACTAATGTTGCTTTGGTGGAAAAAACCTTAAATAATTACTACCCGATTTCTCGGCTGTAATAATCCTATGATTAATTGATGGTTCTCTAGATATGTCTATCCGAGAATCTAACCAACAATCATGCATTCAAGTTCTAGAATTTCCCCGGATTAATCCGGCTAACTGCACCCGGGAATCTCTACCTATCTCTTGGAGCAATTCCCTATTTTTTACGGATTATGTGATGATCCTCTTTGCACCTTAAATTACCTTCTCTCGAACGAATAATTTAAGCAATAAATCATGCATATGGTAGCTAAGCATATGATGCATTCAAACAAGATCAAGACACAAAACAACAATAGAATTAATATGAAAAACACAATTTATAACTCAATTATCATAATTTAGCCTCAACATGGCCTTAGTTCGAAGAATCTATTTCATCATAAAAGATAAAAGATAGGAACTTAAATTAAGATTCATATTCATAGACAAAAACAAATCTAAATCTAAGAAACTCCCTCGTATTTTTTATGGTTGAACTTCGATCTTCATCTCTTCCATGCTTCTTGATTTCTTCACCTTCAAAGGTTCTTGATAATCTTCATAACTAATCTAAGGATGATGAAGATGATGATAGGATGTGTTTAGGCTCCCCCAATGGGGAATGTGTTTTCAAGTGTGTTTGTAGGATGGCCTCCAAACCTCCTTTTATAGCCAAAAGAATTCACCAACCAAGAACATGTGCTTCCATTCTCTTTTATTTCCACCTACCATTTTCTTGCTTTCCATCTACCAAGAATGTGAACTACCATTCTCTTGTTTTTCACCTACCATTCTCTTACTTTCCTCTTACCAAGAATGTGAACTACCATTCTCTTGTTTTCCACCTACCTTTCTCTTACTTTCCTCCTACCAAGAATGTGAACTACCATTCTCTTGTTTTCCACCTACTAAGAATGTGAGCTGCCACTTTCGTATTTTCCAGCGCAGGGATAGTGTTTTATTCATAAACTTCTCCACCGACCTCCGAATTGGATGATTCAAGTCCCCATGTAAAGATAAGACATACATCTAAAACTTTGTAGAAGGACACGTCATCAAATTCGGTCTCTAAATGTATCCAAATGGTGTTCCAACGTGGAGATTGTTTCTGATTTGGCACCCAGGTGTGCGGAAATGGTACTAAAATATGATTTTGGCTAACTCCAGCTTGTTTCTTGCTTGTTTGGTCGTGGAGGTGTGAAGCATCTTGGCCTAAACTTGTTTTATACGTCGTTTTTCAGCCCGTTCTTCGATTGTATCCATTTAAGGTCTGAAATCACTTAATGCACGAATTAAATGCACATGTGACAAAATCAAGCGATAAATGAACCTAAAACATAAACGCAAAGGGGCTTAATAACACGTAAAAATGACTCCTATTAGTGGACGTTCAATTAACGACGACGACCACCACCTCTCATCACCATCAGATTAACATTTTCCCCAACCCGAAAAGGGGAAAAAAAACGAATTTAAAGAAGAAAAATTAATCGCAGCACTATCTAGATTTTTCGCTTTTCGATTGGTGCCTTGTGGTTGTGTTTGTGTTTGTATTGCCTTGTGTAACTGTAAATTATTCATCGATTGGATTATATTATATATACTGTATATTCGTAGTTTTGGTCGGCATTACATACATACATACATACAAAATAGAAGAAGACAGGGAGATAAGAAAGGGAAGAAGAAATGGACCAATCTTGATTTTAAACCATCATACAGTAGCTTATAAACCATTAGACAGTAAATACAACGATGATATACAGTGTGTGATTAGTGACATACAATTAGTGATTTCAAACCATTATACAGTATCTTATAAACAACTATACAGTATGTTATAACACATTATACAGTATTTTATAACTCATTATACAGTGTGTGTTTATACATCATACAGCTACAATCTTATAATCCATTATAATTTTCCTATGTGCTTTTGTATGCTACTACTGGATGTCTTGCGTTGCTGTTAACTTATGGCATATGAATGTTGCAAAGGTATCTTCTGAACTGAAAAAGGCCAACTTTACAATCTATACGAGGACTAAGATAATTTCTAAAATTATTGTTTAATATTGAATTGTGTGTATTTCCTTATATTTGTACACAGGCAAGTAAAAAAATAAAATTCCAATGTCTTACCAAATAGTTTCCTGATAAGAAGTGGTGTCACCAGTTCTAAATGAGTGATGCTATGTAAATTTCTTGCTTAGTTTTTTTTCTTTTATCTTTTTTTCAGATAATTTCCTGTGGACTGGTTCATGGTCCTCAAAGAATAAAAGCAGTCTTCCTCTTGAACAAATACGAAAACAAATCAATGCATTAAGAGAAACTGATGTTCTTGATTTAACTGTCATGGTTTTGTGTTACTTCACCTTGAATCTTGCTAAATTTTGCTTATTTTTCACAATGTATTATAGAAAATAGGATCTTAAGAAAGAGAGAATTCAGTAAGGAGGACATTATACAGTAGCTTATAAACCATTATACAGTAAATATAACGGTGATATACAGTGTGTGATTAGTGACATACAATTAGTGATTTCAAACCATTATACAGTATCTTATAAACAACTATACAGTATGTTATAACACATTATATAGTATCTTATAACCCATTATACAGTGTGTGTTTATAAACCATACAGCTACAATCTTATAAACCATTATACAGTATCTTATAACCCAGTATACAGTATCATAAACACCAATATACAATATCATATAACTCATTATACAGTGAATACAATAGCTAATAAACATTATACAATAACTAATTAATCCATTATACAATAGCTAATAAACAAATATACAGTAAATATAATGGTGATATACGATCTCATTTTTTCTTCTCATCAATCTTGAAAATCACGTAACTGTGCGTCTTCTTCCTCTTCAGATCCATAAATGCATTTTTTAATGTCATCAGCAACACTCATCCCCCAAGCAGCATTTTCCTTAACAGTCGAAGATCACTGATAAATCACTGGAAAAAAATTGAAAGAATCGATTATGTGAACAGTGATAGAATTATTACCTCTCTAATTCTGAATGACATCGCTAATTTTTTGTTCGAAGGAGATTGATATTTCTTAATTTTCGGTGATTTAATTTTGGCAACAAGTTGAGAGATTTTAGGAGAGATTCTGTGCCCTTTTTTTTGCTTTCTTTTTGACTATTATACCCCTGATCCAATTAGAAGAACCAATTTTCCAGCCTGTTTTTTCTTCCTTTTTGGACTGTTGGATTTAATGGATCCAATGGTGTAGATTGGGTCTTATATCTTATCTAATATAGGGTATGTATTCGATCTTGACCCTATATATATATATATATATATGTGTGTGTGTGTGTATAACATTATTTATATGCTTTAGAACATAAACTACAACATTTTATAATTAATTATACCTATGGTATATTTATGTCAATATCAATCTCTGCTTTTTATTATTATTAACAATGAGTGTTTTCACTCTTGTATTCATGAAATTTAGCCAAAAAACTCATAATGAAAATATAATAAAGATAGTTAAGAACTGAAGTGTTTAAATTTTCCAAAAATTAAAATTATTATTTTTAATTTAATCACCATTTACGTATGATTAAGTCTTAAAAAAGACCTAAATATATTTTTGTCACTTCCAAAAAGCCGAAATAGAGATAAATATTGGAATAATATCATTTTCCAATGAATATGCTAATGGTTTAAAGGTTTTGATCCCAACTTTTTGCAACCTTCCTTAGCGGAAAATTCTAGCCCAGACCCGGCTTGGCCGCACCCAAGTGTATTAACAAGGAGAGTGTATTACACTTGTCATATAATTGGTAAGTTATTTCAAAAAATACACATGAGTTTGGCCGAGCCGGGAGCGGGCTAGAATTTCCCAGCTTATAGTTATAATTCCACGTTCGACCACTAAACATTGATTAAATTAATGTGTACGTAGATCGATTAAAGGATGAAATGGGTGCAATTGTAATGTCCAAGAAAGAAACATAATCTTTCTATTAGGATAATGGATAATACAAAAATTTGTGTGGCAATATTTAATCAATTTGGTATTCACTTTAAAATTTAAAACCGATGTTTGTCACACCGTTTTCCACCCTTTTTTCAGTTTCGCTTCCTCATCACATCCTGAGTCCTGACTTAATTTGTATATCACATAATTTGAAAACAGTTGAGAAATCATACTATGTAATTAGTTGTAATATTTTGTTTTATGTATTATTATAGATGAAGAAGATGGTATTATCTACCGGGACGAAGACAGGGTTTGGATTTTGCGAAAATTTGATATTTTTTATTTTTTGGTTGGAGAAGTGGAATTTTAAATTTCAAAAGTTTGTAAGGCAAAAAAAAAAATTAAAGTTGAGAGGGGGTGCCCCACCAGTCCCTGCTCCGGCTCTAATTACCTATAAAGATTTTCCTTATGCTTTTTTATTTTTATTTTTTCGCAATAACTCACCTGTTCTCTTATGTTACAAACTAATATGGCCTTGACTTCTTAAAAATTGCTTATGAATTGAACGCAAAAGTATTAATAATTCATAATGCAATGAATAATAAACTTTTAAAAAGAAATAACATGGTAAGAAGATGACATAACGCAATCTATTAATTTTCCAAATATACGTTCCAATATATGGGATCAATCATAGAAAATATTAAAAACATAGTCTTGTGTTCCCAACAACGTCTAACATGATTTCATATGCCTTCCGGTGTTGGAGCATGGTCATGGTTGTGATGGCGTGGAGCAGGGGCATGGTGTTGCCCGTGGTGTCCATGGTGGCCGTGGTGGTGCCCATGATGATGTGAAGGATGAGCATGGCCATGGTGACCGTGGCCGTGGTCGCCATGAGGAGATGGGACGTGATGATGGTGGTGGTGGCGGCGCTTGGATGAATCAAGATTAAACAAGTCGTCATCATCTAGGATTTGGTCATTTTCACTATCTAAGAAGGACGAATCTTCTTCAAGACCATAAATGTGAGATGGAGCCATGGTAAGAACCAAGAGTCCAACGAGAAACAAAAGAGAGTGCACATGAGACATTTTTTAAGTGATGTTATAAACGATGATATGATATTCCTTTGGTTTTGATGGTGCAAAAAGTTGAATAAATCAATGTCATTTTATAGTGGATGCGTGACTTTGCAAAATAGTAAATTTGTGGACAATGATTTAAGTTCACAAACAAATACATTTTCTATAGATTTGTTATTAAAGTAACGGGGATTTTATGAGTTTTATGCATTTCAATTTAGATACAGTATTAATGGATTTTGATTATACTATCGTGCTTTCTAGAATTTTTCATAATATCGTCATCATCTGAAGAATCTACAAATGGAGAAAGAAATCCATTTTTCATAAAATGCTCATTGGATGTCTGACCAACCAATTTAACTATTTTTTTTTTCCAAATATAAACGTTGAAACATTTAATTTAGTTCTTAAAATATATTCATATAAGATTAAACAACAGAATAATCCGGTATCATGGTCAACGTTCTTGTGCCTGCCAACTCCATACAACAAGTTAAAGCATTGACTACTTGCCAAAAATTGATCACCTCAACCACTTTTAAAATTAAATGAATTTTAGAATAATGGTTTAGAAATAACCATTTCCAATATGACCGTGACCATTTTTTTTTATTTTTTTTGTTTGCAAATCCATATGGCACAAGTACAACATGTCACTTGTGTCAATACAATACTTGATTGAGCGACATGAGTTTATTTAGAAAGAATTTTTTTTTTTTTTTTAAAAAAAGGTCTTTACATTTTTTGAGAAAAATGGAAAAAGATAGATGGACAACAATATAACATTAGTCCAAACGGTATATATCCCATGTACATAAGTTGTTTACATGTGACCACATAACTAAGGCGTTGTTAAAATTTGAGGCTCATCGAAAAATGAGAAGAGCAGATACTAGTAAAAAATAATACTGAATTTAATGCAACATCCACACTTAGTTTATGTATCTTGCATCACACAACTCTAGCTAAACAATAACGACATGTTTGGTACTATTACTGGTCATTCTAGGAAAGCTCAGTCCAGGGGAAAGAGATTCCACGTGGAATGGTCTTTCCCAATCCACTGTTTGGCTATATACATGGACTGAAATTGTATTGGAATAGTTTGTCTCTTTTCTTTTAAATGCACATTTGCACTCAATGAAATTTTATTTATTCAATTAATATACACTTATTTATACTAGTAATCATAATATAAATTAATATATTCATATAGAAAAATTATGTGTAATAACTATTAAAAAAAGTATTAATTTAAATGTATACAAATTGATATAAGTATTTATCTATAAATGATTAAATATGTAAGATAAAAATGAACATATTAAATATCTACCCATTTCTATACATAATAAAACATTATTGTACAAAGTATTATATATATATATATATATAGACATAAAAACGATCTTTGTATATTTTTTTTCAACATGTGGCACATGTATAGTTATAAATATAATTATGTAATTCAAATATATTTAAACAAATCTATTTATATATAGATAAGTCATATATTATTAATATCATAAAATATTAAATATACTACAAATAAATATATATTATGTAAATTGTTTATACAAAAATATATTGTATAAATATTTTTGTGTTTATATTTAATATTTATAATATAAATATATTTATAACATACCATTTATTCTAAATATATGGATATAATGTGGATATCTACTTATTTACCTTCATGAGCATGGGTGACTGCATCTCATTTTTCATTTCTGATTGTATATATCCTTTTTTATTATTTTTTTGTTATGATTCCCACTTATTCCCACTTTCAGTGGGAATATTCATTCCTCATGGTTGGCTAAGGATTGAGAATTCCCACTTTCAGTAGGAATAAGTTATTCATGGACACTTCAATCTCACTTGTCTTAGTCGTACCAAACAAGAAATGATTTCAAAAAAGTGGGAATGTTCTTCCATGACATCCTCATTCCCTCGTACCAAATATGTTGCAAGTGTTGTAGATATCCCGCAATCAAGACTAGGGTTGTTCTGTCAATCAAACCTAATGAGCCGAACTTGTTTCGACGTAACACTAAACAAGCTATTGTACTCAAAATTTGAGCTTGACTTGACGAGCATCGAGTCGACCATATTTTTGATTCGCATAGGTTCTTTCGACCCGAAGTGAATTACACTAACCGGATACTCCAATTAAAATGATAAATAACAAAGGCGCGTTTTATGACCCATGTGTTATAATTGTTGATTGATCAACCACGATTTCTCATGTGGTGTTATTCATACTAAATTTCCCCATTGTATTGTATATATACATCATTATATATCAAACCATCTCTCCTCTGTCCACGATTGAAGAACTGCTGTCCTCTTTACTCTCTCTCTCTCCCCAATCGTCTAACAAAGTTCAATCTCTGCTTCTGTGGTTAGTTTATCTAAACTTCTCTTTCCAATATATATATATATATATATATATGTTCAAGTGCAGCTCACATTTAGCAGAATTAGCACTACTATGTTTTTAAACTGTTTGCATGATACAAATTCCGACCTTTTCTACTAAGTTATTCTGTATTTTGTTTTGTGTACTTAGAAGAATTAAACCCAGTTAAAACAAATTAAGAAAAGACAGAAACTTGTAGAAACCTTCGAAAGATCACTAAAAAAAGGACAAACTGAAAACAGGGGATCGGTTTTAATCTTTGCATGCATATGATTATATTAGATCTATGTTATATAATTGATATTAAGGTTGTCTATACATGTTCATTTCCCTCCCCCTTGTAGTAATTCATGGAATCAAAGATAAAATGGTGATTATTATGGTGGCAGGGACGGAGCTAGTATTTGGGGTTCGGAAAGCGAATTAGAAAAGGGTAAAAGTTGATATTTTTACACTTAGGGGGTGAAATCTCAAATTTCAAAAGTTTATAGGGCAAAACGATAATTTTCTTAAAGTTGAGGGGGCCGGGTGCCCCCACCAGCCCCGGCTCCGTCCCTGCATGGTGCAATCATAACCATCCATTCGTAGGATTTACGGGTCCTTTATATACGAATATTTGTGATTATACTGGGAATGAATTAAAGTCTAGAAACTTCCTAAAAATCACTCGGTAATAAGAATTGAACAGGTTTTTACTACTCTTTACAGTTTTTGTGTGAGCTTTGGTAAATTCTATTTACTGAAACAGAGGTTTTGAATAGAATAAAGAAAGGAAGAGAATGGAAAATGTTGTCTCCAGTATGAGTAAAATAGGATATTGGGACCTTAAATCACATATTTACGAAGTGTTTAGGTCTTATAATTGGTTTTTAAATCGAATACTTTAACGTCGAATCCCTTTTAATAGGATTGAATATTTGGTTCACACCACATTTTCAGATATTTGAAAGAGGTAATATTTTCTATTGTAGAATCTGATTTGGGGCGTAACCGATAGTTTTCTAAGATATATAAAGCTGATTTTTTTTATTGTTAGAGCAAATACGAAAATAATAGCATTAAAGATTAAACTACTCAACAACTTACGTGGTTCGACAATTGCGTACGACCACGGGAGAAAAGGAGAGAATTTCACTATTAATGAAAGAGGTACAAAGTGCAATGAATGTCAAAAATATTAAGCCTCCTGCTTAATTTGGACCTAGGACTTTAAGACGTATGACAACATTTATCATAGTCATTCAAGTTTGTGTAATAATGATGTAGATTCAATAATTTGTTGAAATTTCAATAATTTGTTGAAATTTATTGACTGATATCGAAGATACGTAAAATGATCATTTAGGTATACTGTTTTTTTGTCTTGTCTAAGCGAGAAATGGATTTCGTTTGTGTATATAACTGAGTTTTTGATCTGCTTGAACATCTATGGATTTCGTTTGTGTATATAACTGAGTTTTTGGTCTGCTTGAACATCAAACAGTATCTGGAATTATGAAGATCGATGTTTCTGAGCCAACCGACAGGTTGGGAGAAGATGATAGCGTTAAAAGACTAGTTCGACCTCGAGAATCTGGAAAAGGACTCCCTTATGCTCCAGTGGATTGGCCAAGTCCCGGTGATGTATGGACATGGAAAGTGGGAAGTAGAATCAGCCCTTCGGGCTACTATACGCACAGATTCTTGATTGTTCCCGAGAGGCTTCAGAAAAGCGTGACTCGCAAAATATGGCTCGGTAGCAAACCTTCTATAAGACGTTATCTTCGATCTGAATTTCCTAAAGCTGATATTGACGCGTTTTTTGCGTCTTTTACTTGGGAAATTCCAGCTGAAATAAGGTCTCCGGTGAAAGGTTAGTTTAGATTTAGCACTTCGCCATTTTTCGAGTCTTTGAGAAACCGAAAATTGAATGCCATTAGGTTGTGTTTGGATTGATGGATCTGGTTTTGAGAAATGGATTTGGAGGACGGATTTCCAATGCCTCCAAATTGGAGATCATTTGAAATCTTCCGTAATGATCGAAAAATAGCTCAAAATGAGTTCCAAGGGATTTGAATTCTACTGTAATTTAAATTATCCAAACAAGCTGAATGGATTTCTTGATGAATTTGAAATCTATGGCTTTCAAATCCTTCGATGTAAACACAACCTTAATGAACTTACTTGGTGGTATTAGAGTTTAAGGAGGAGAACATAAGTTCGAATACCGGGAAGCGCACTTGTTGGGAGGGGGACCAACCTTTAATGTCCCGTTGCCCCGAGGATTAGCCTTGGGCCTCTAATGAGACCTGGGGATACCTTGAGTAAACCAAAAAAATAAAGAAATTAGAGTTTAGAGTAGTCGGTCGGCATCTATGAACGGGTCATTCTTAGGAGCTCTGGTACTTCGATTATGTGACAATTGAAACCATAATGTGATGTGTCCCAGGTGGGGTCCACCGTACATAGTGTTGTAATTATATCGGGACTTAGATTCTCAGAACTCCCTAAAAACTCCTAAAAATCACCCTGTTTGAATCTATGAAATTTAAATTTTGATTTGTGGTGTATTTACTGAGTTACAAATCTCCACTGCAGTAAAAAGTGAACCTGCTTCCAGGAAAGCAGATTTGGGAAGTCAAATTTTCAGTAGAACAAGAAAATCTACAAGAAACTGCATTCAATTTACGACGAAGGACGCAGCCACCTCAATAGACCTATCTTTATCCAAAGGACTATCACCCGGTCGTGTAAGTCCAAATTGTATCGCTGATGAGAACGACGTGACATTTGATCCCCTAGAGGATTTCGAGAGTTATCTCAATTCCCTTGACGACATTTTATCTCGGCCCATTTCCATAACTGCAAATTCGGGCTCCGCTCTGTTGCAAATGGAAGATTTCACTAAATCCCGAGAGGAGCTTTCTTCCCTTCTAGCTATGGATTTCCCGAGCCTGATCGCCTCTAAGAAGCTTCCGGAAGTTACAAACCTGTCATGCAAGCTTCAAACCGACCCACATCTGAGCCCGCATGAACTTTCCATGCTGAATCTGATTCAGGAAATGCCATCGGCCAGCAAGCGTTTTCTAGATGGTAAGAAAGTGAAACAAGAAACACGTGAATTCTTTTTGGAGCTTGATGGCAATATAGCTCTCATCAATACACTTAAAAATAAATATTTTTCGTCGAAGAACAAAATAGCTATTCTGCAAGCTGAATATGAATCTGCCACATCTACGATTCGAGAAATTGATGAGCAAATCGCCATGCTACAATCTCTAAGAAGTGCAATTGCTGAAGTTGTTAAGAGAAGCCATCTAAAGATTGATGAACTTAAATCTACTCAGAAAAGGGTGTCTAATTCCATTCCTAAGATCGTTAATGAGGTTCAGATGGCTAACTCAGAAAGACCAGAATGGGAGATGAAGCAAAAGGAAGCCGCTACTGAGGAGGCAGAGATTCTCACGAAATTTGCTCCACTTGAAGGGTTCTCGTTCATGCATTAATCGGTAATATGATAAAACTTCGGATCGTATATATATCTTCTTATGAACCTTGGATGCATTTAGTACTCCCTTTTGTGTAGTTTAGTGTATAGTCAGGCAAACACTGAGTTAGCGTTCTAGTTTCTGCTAATACTTTTGGTGTATGGGATCTGCTTGAACTCTTTTGCCAGTGCATTTGTTAGTAGTAATATGAAGCACTCTTAAGCTTCTATGTTAAAAGATCAAGAATATGAGTGAGTTATAGAAACTCTGAGTCTGGACAATCGTAACCGTCCATGTAGGACCTGCGTAGTATCTACCGTACATAGATGATTGTGCATCGCTCATATCTTTCATATCAAAGTTCGAAGAAACATGTTGCAGATTCTAAATCAATGCCACAAAAGAAACATATCATCAACATATTAAGTTATTAACCAATTATAACACCTCTACTACCATGAAATTCACTATAAACACATTCATCAGATTCTAGCAATCATTGGGTATATAGATGGTTGTGACGATACTAGAAACTCAGAGCTCGTAACATTACACTCAGATGTTAATGGCACTCGGCTGCATGCAAGAATCAAAACAAAAACACTAGTTTTAAAATAAGAGATAACTATATGCACACCCCTTCATTTATTACCACGTCTCTTCAGTTTTTGCAAATTACCAAGATACTCCATGTCAGATCCGACAATTCGAAAGAAGGGTAAAATTTCTAATATAATTTTACTGACATGGGGCGAAAGTGTAATATGTTTTTCTTGATAACAGAAGTTTATGATGATTTATCAAATTTTAAGATATTTTTCATAATTAAGGTCTTATGCAGGGGGCGTGCATGTATGTAATTTACGATAAAGAACTTTCTCAATGCATGTGCCCATTTCACATGAACAATCAAAACAATCCTCAAGAAGTTCTATGCATACAAATCCTTCATTTTATTGGATTTCAACGTTATGCAAACAAAAGGAAACATTCATATATATAAACACATGTGAAATCTACTGCACAAGGATTACTCTATTGCCACCACCCCAAACTTCTCCCTCATCTACAAACTCGCACCGCAACCCGCCCTTTGGAACCGTTACCACAAGCTCTCCGTCAATGAACGCAGCGGTGGCCAGCTCGGGTCGGGTTGATGAGGGCAACCGGAACCGCCACGTGTCGACCTCCAATTTGTCCAGGGACAAATCCACATGATCACAACCACCAGGCCTCTGATCATTCCTAACCACAATCTTGATCACCCCAGGGTGGATCTCAACAGCATGAGCCCTGACATCACCTACGACGACATCATCATCAACCTCGATTTTCGCAATGAACCGGAAGAAATCGGGCCCCTCCTCCACCGCCACGTCAGCGTCCGACCTGAAAGGCAATTCCAAGACTTTGCTAAAAACATGGGGCAATCTCCGGAGTTTTTTGTGGGCATTTCCTTTCATTTGTGAGGAGATGAAATGATCTGGACCGTCACCCGGGGCAATCTTTCTCTTGGTTGCCCTTTGATGAACCCTCATGGATATATATGGTGGAGATGATAAGAATAAGAATATTACGAGGAAAACAATCTTGATAAGATTTCTTGAATGGAAATGTGGAATCATTAAAGGTGTGGTTTGAGATAAAGACTTCTTTGTCAAGTTTTTAGGATATAAATAAACAAATTTTTGGTGGAACAAAGATTCTTGTTTATATAAATATTGCCAGGTTTGATGTATGTATATATATTCTCCCTGTGCAAAAGATTTCTTGTTTGTGTGAAATTGGGAATGGTAATACCATGAACTAATAAAAGATTTTGAAAAAGGTATAAATAAAGTTTATGGAAGTGACCTTTTTGGATTAGGGGCAAGTGATGAATGGCTTTTATGGATGAATTCAAATGAAAAGGATAAATTGACCAATTGACTTTGAGTCAAAAATATGAGGATGATTTGTGGTCATGTATCACAACCATGCATTTTTCCATTCACGCTATCCTACTTATTTGGATCGAGTGTGATTGTGAGCCGTTAAATCATATATAATGATGTCAGTATTTTCATTCTATAGTATCACTATATTCTCGTCGCACTCAACCTCACTAGAGTAGAAACAAAGTGGATCACTAGATTATATGAAATTTCCACCCTCTTATAAGTGAGATGTCCTAAAAGGGAAACAAGAAAATTGAAGACTTGTATGAAAGGGAGAATGAATCGAACTATCGAAGTATCTGACAATCAAAGTCAAAACGATATCGTTCTCGATTCTTGGCATCCTACCCATTCGGATCAGGTGGTGAGATTGTGAGCCCTTAAATTACATATTGCTATATCAGTATTTCATTTCATAATAGGCTATATTCTCATAGCCTTTCTTCTTATTACATAAATTCAGAATATATTACTTAAACAAGTCGATCTAGGAAAAATGAAAAGACTTGTCCTAAATGGGAGTATGAATCTACGTATTCAAAAATCATAGTCGAAGACAACATCATTGTTATGTTCTTATTGCTATACACGCGATTTTCACCTCATACGGCTTCTCAAAGGGTCTCAAAATAAATCTAATACAGTGCTTTCGCTATCTACAACGATCAAAACATGATGGACTAGTCGACGAGGGACAAAAGTACTTGAGTCAATATGTGAATGAATTTGAGATTACAAAAACATACTCATCAACAACCAATACATACAAATTCAGCAATTAATATCTATACAATTTCATGGCCTAAACAAAGTTACACCAAACCGTAAACATATGCAACTAAATCAGAATATGTTTTCAAAAACTTCTCATGAGGAATGAGAATTGAAATATTCTTTCTCATGAGAGATGTAACTTTCTTAAGTAGGAATTGGGATTGAACTCTCTCTTGTAAAATCAAAATATTGGCTTCCAAATGAATGTATCACCCAGAATTCCTGCTTCATCTTCTCAAACTCTCTTGTTAGCCTGAATTTCAAGAACTCTGCTGCAGCTGAAAAAAGTCTCGGGTTTCCCACGAGAAAGCTCTGTCTATACTCGAGAATCCATGTATTTGGATCAAACTGCACTACTGAGGAACTCCATTTTCCTTGTTCCCATGAACTATTCGCTTTTAGTACAATATACTTGGCTTCCCCACTTGACCACTGCATAAAAGAAAGGGTAAATTTTATAGACACCCCTATACGAGAACTTAATTACCAAAAACACACGCTTACTTAATAGATTATCATAAATCTCACTGTCTATCAAAGCACGTTATAATTTCAACCTCTAGTCAATAAAAATGTTTTTATACAATTCAACCCTTGTGATTTGAATTGTCGTAAAGAGCGTTTTAGTAAAACCTCAGAGGGCTTGTGATAATTATACGAGGGCATGTGCATGTAATTATCCCTTCATAATATGATAAAATGGCAAACAATGCAAAGTTCAAATCGTTATCATACAGAAATCTCCTGCGGAAAGAGTGAGTTACCTCGGAAACTCTTCCCGATAAAATGGTGAATGATCGCGAAGAATATTCTGCGGTGAGCAATCCAGAAGCCTGCAATGGCCATCCCCAAATGCTTACCTCTTCCGCCATGGATTCGTACAACACGCACTTTGAATTCAACAATAAACCGTCCTAAAATCAAATTCATGATTCACCTCACTTTATTAATTCAAAAAGTGATCTAATTTTTCTTGAAAAATCAAAAAATGAAATAAAAAGATTTACCAAAATCAAGTACTCACACATTCACAACACACAATTCAGTCACACACACACACACACATATAATATATATATATATATATAATGATTAATGAAGATTCAGAAAATAAACCTGATTGATTTTCCACACAGAATCAACAGAGCTGCAATTTGAAACCTTTTCACCAACTAACCCTTCCAATCCATTCTTCAAGAACATAAACCTCGAATTCAAGCTTTCCAAATCCCGCGATTTCTCACCGAAACTCCTCACAACATCCATCGAAAACCTCGGGTTCATAACCCCACAAACCACCCAAGACAACCCAAACTCCAATCCAAAAACCAAAATCAACCCCAAAATTAACCTCACCACAGAACCCCCACAACCTAAACCCCTCTTTCTCCTCTTAACCTTCTCCTCAAATTTCACTCTCGCGGTCGAATGCAAAGGCGGAGAAACAGCCAAAGGCCTTATCGGCCCTTTCGTTTTCGGAGTCGAAAGATCATCATCCGATGAAGGGAAGGAAACAGGGCTTCTTACAGGCCTTGATGAAGAGAGCTTTGTGAGCGAGCTTCTATGGATGCTCTGCGGCATCAAATCGAGAGTCGCGTTGATGCTCGCGATGCATATCTCGCATTTGCAATTGGCGTCCTTTTTGCATCCCGGGAAGTAAAAACTGTCGCGCGTTTCGGAAGGGTGGCTGTCCATTGTTGCGGTGGATTTAACGGAGGAATTCGGAGTGAGGATCACAGTTTTCATGGCGTTTTTCGACAATTTTGAGTCGAATTTTTGTGGGTTTCTGAATTTTTTTTGGGGTTTTGTTTAGGTTTTCTTGGGAACTTAGAGAAGAGAAGGAAATGGTAAAAAATGGGAGGTATTTTTTGAAATTTGAATCTAACGGTCGAATGTGAAGGGTTTTAATTAGGTAGCCGTGAGAGTAGGGAGGGAGCAGCTGGGGGACTGAAGAGTGAAATGACTATTAT
Source organism: Buddleja alternifolia (assembly GCA_019426215.1). NCBI lineage: Eukaryota > Viridiplantae > Streptophyta > Magnoliopsida > Lamiales > Scrophulariaceae > Buddleja > Buddleja alternifolia. Next base: position 32,329,421 of record CM033403.1, read on the forward strand.
GCCCCCATTTAATTTTACTCCTACTCCAATGTCCATTTTTTTCCTCCGTTTTTTAGAGTAATTCTATGTCAGATCAAGTCCAATGATTTAAATGTAAATTCTGGATCTATCGCTCACATACAAGTGTGTACAGGGATCGCACACAATACATCTTACTGTGTGAGGAATACAGCTATTGAGACCGTTGAACTTGATTTGGCATAAATTTTTCCCTACTTTTACTTCTTTGTCAGCTATTTGTTTTGGGATGATTTTAAGACAGATTGAGTCTAATATATGTCATTATATCAAACAACATTGGACACAGGAACAAAATAGGAAAAAAAATATCTACATCACCTGCATCCAATAATGTTAAATGGATCGACTCCATTAAAAATGGGTCTATCTCAGAATTTTTCATTTATTTTTCACTTTTCTTTTTCTATTTTCTCTCTCCCAAATTTTGGTGGTTACAAAATTCTTGACATTGGTGTGCGACTTGAGGGGTTGATTTAGTTTGATTTGTTTAATCATTTGACTAACAACACCTGATGGTAATTGGGGATCAGATTGGGAAAAAAGAATTGAAAAATATGGTGTGGTGTCAAATTTAATTTCATATAGTCAAGTCGATTGTATATAGAAAACGTTATTTTAAAGTTCTGTGGACGAATGGTTTTAAATATCCTCCGATACCTTGAAATTTCCACCAAAATTTCGAATTTCCGGAGGTCTCGAAGCGAAATCTCACCTTCGATCTAATTTTGCAGAATATCTATCGAAATTTCCCGATATTTACCGATATTTCCCGAAATCTTGAATTCTTAATAAAATATACTTTGTCAAATATCCACCGAAATATCCTGAAATTCCTGAAATATCCCGAAATATCGACCATACTCAAAAAAATTCTAAATTTTGTATTCTTGCCCCTACTACGTGTATTATACATCATTTTGGAAAGTGTGATTTTTATGTCAATTCTTGTGCAAATAAGTCCTGTATTCACTAATTCACATTAGATTTTTTTCAAAAAATATATTTATGGGATGAATATTGTCGAATATGTTGTGCCCGTTAGTTCAGCAGAATATAACATCAGAAGGATATTACCATCATTATATGCAATACCACCAACATTCAATGTCATGAGATGAATACTGTCAACATTTGACTAATAATTTATACATGCAGTACGAAAGTGGAGGGAGAAGAGAGATCAATGATAGTGATTTCGATCCTCCAAGAAACTCAATGTGGTTTTAAATGATGATTTGTATTAAAATTGTGGTTTTTAGTTTTAATGAAGTTCCTAGGAGATTTGATTATTACTTTACTCTCAAATCATATTTATTTTATATTTTTCGTCACAGATTTTAATCATACTACTTAACAAAATTCACTATACATATATTATATATACAATATTATTTATGTAAAAGATGCATAATTATGATATTTAAAGTTACACAAAGTTCGTTGCAAATTTTCAAATATTTCTATAAATATCCATGATTTATTTAAAATCGATATCGAAATTTTGAATATCTCCGAAATTTTCATCAAAATTTTCGTAAATTTACTACCCCGATATCGAAATTAAATACCTTGTATGGACGATAATCACCTTCAAGTGGGATTTTTTTTTTTTTGTTTACCCACGGGATGTTCGGGTCAGCTTTCACGCATCTCGACTAATCGCCACTAGGGGTGTTCACCGAGTCGAGCTGGCTCAAAAAAAGCTCGACTCGAGCTCGAACCGGCGATCGAGCAGAGCTCGAGCTCGTTTGTAAGTGTTCAGCTCGCGAGCTCCCTTTAATATATGTTTTTAATTAATATATTTATATATATATATTATATACATTATAATATTTATATATTAATATAATAATATAATTTACTAAAAATAAAAAATATAGATGTTTTAGCTCGCGGGCTTGAGCTTGAGCTCAACATATGCGGCTCGATCGAGCTCGAGCTCGACTCGTGAACACCCCTAATTCTCACTCGCGGTGCGTGGCTATCGCTGGCCAAGCATTATTTTGACAACGCCATGAATCGATCTTGGGAGCTCCAGCATCGACCCAAGATTATCCTAGTGGCAGCCTTATACCACTAGACCAAGAGGCTTGGTTACTTCAAGTGGGATTATCCTGCTAAGTAAAATGCCAATATTAGGGTTCGAACTTAACTCGATCATAGTAAAATTTTTATAATTTTTTTTTGGTTTTTTTGGGGGTAGGGGGGGGGGGGGGGGGGGGGGTGTTTACAACTCATGGTACTTCTTCTAATAGAGGGTTTAAAATTAAAAAGATCTCAAAGATAAGGAAAAAAAGGAAGGATGGCATAGAAAATAACTCCATATTATGAAGGTATACATCAAGGGGATAAATATTACATTTATTGTTTGGGGTAAAGTGCTGGTGACCTGTGATTCAAGGACAAAACATATGTACATTATTATATATATACACTTTATTACAATGTTGTGGTAATGGAAGTCACGTTTGATAATTCTCATTAAATAAGTGAAGGTGGTGTCACTTTTACCAATTAATCAATTACGAAATGAAAGTATATTATACCGAAATAATAAAGAGGAGAATAAAGCTACAGAAGTGCTCATCTCTAGAATTAGAAATTGTAACTGTGGTTTATATACTTGGCTATTCAAATATGGTAATTTTTTTTAATTTCCCTTCTATTTTTGCCATCGATTTTCAAGAAAATTGTTAGTCTACATTCAAAATCAAAAGATTGAGACCATTCAGAAGTGTCCTTCCTAAATAAATTTGATGGGCCACAAAATAAGTGTTGCAAGTCGATGTCTGATTCGAGATTCCACAGCATATCACATTGCACAATAATGGTTGTCCTGTAGAAGTGAAACACATATCAGTGAATAGCATAAACTTATGTAGCCAAAAAAAAAAATATATATATATATATAGCGTAAACTTATCTTTGATGTAACAACCATGATTATAGTACATCAAATAATAACAACCTTAAGTTGTTTGCTCATTTGACTCGTCATTCCAATAGCACTTTGAAATTTCCAAGTGTTTTATAACACCACGTATCTTCTTGCCACGAGAGCAATTATTATGACAGACACCATATTCTCTCTCCAATAACTGCAATGTCAGTTATTATAGTCACTTGTCACCTATGATGTATCGATCGGGATACGGGAAACGGGGAACGGCACGACACGAACACGAAGAACGGCATTTGTAAAAAAATAGAAAATGACACGGCTGTCCAACACAAATGAAATATAAAAAGCCAAAAACACCCCAAATCAAACACATATAATAAATGGATCTATATAGATACATATAACTCAAACAAATTCAATCAACAAACCTTTGAGAGATACCTCATACCTTCAATTCTCTATTTATCTTATATAGGTTTCTTCAATTTGGGGATTTAGGATTTCCAATTTATGAAATAGGAGTTGAAAAGTAAGAAGATAAACCTGCGATTGTGGCTGCCGGACTATGGCGACGGGCGTGTAGGAGGAGTGTCGGTGTCCGAACGCGTCCGACACTGCCCGTGGTGGTTTTTTGGAGTGTTGGTACATCATAGCTTGTCACATATTGATAAAAAAAAAAAGCCACTTGTCACATTTACTCCTCATGCACGTCAAACCCTCGATATGCATACGTACGTGTAATTAAAAAATATTTTCGTTTCTCGTATGCATTCTAAATATAATGAATAATACTCGTACTTTTGAATTAAACCATTTAGTACACGTACTTTACGTATCCCATATAATACTCCACGAATAAAACTCTAATTCTAGCGAAAAAATATTTTTTCTATTTAAAATTTAAAATTATTATTAATTTTTATAAATACTAATTGAGTATTATACAATTAAAAACTCTGAACATTAATAATTTATCAAAATATTAGTTATTGTCAATTAATGACTCATATAAAATATTATTTATATAAATTAAAAGTTTCTAGCCGTCTTGATTAGCTACTCTGACTCATCTCAGTTCCTATAGGCCGGTTCACGGCATGGTCTAAGGGGGCAGGGAGAACAAAGAGTAGAGATTTTTGCAGATCTCGGTTACTGTACTTTCTGGATTCATACCAAATCTACCATAGAGCAAATACAACACGAATAATACTCTAATTCTAGCGAAAAATATTTTTTCTATTTAAAATTTAAAATTATTATTGATTTTTATAAATACTAATTGAGTATTATACAATTAAAAACTCTGAACGTTAATAATTTATCAAAATATTAGTTATTGTCAATTAATGACTCATATAAAATATTATTTATATAAATTAAAAGTTTCTAGCCGTCTTGATTAGCTACTCTGACTCATCTCAGTTCCTATAGGCCGGTTCACGGCATGGTCTAAGGGGGCAGGGAGAACAAAGAGTAGAGATTTTTGCAGATCTCGGTTACTGTACTTTCTGGATTCATACCAAATCTACCATAGAGCAAATACAAGTAATGAATCTTACAAATTTATATAGAACTAAACGGTATTTTTACTCCCGAATAATTTATTTATATCCGTATTATACTCATACGTCTACGAATCAGTTTATTTCCCGTTCCCGTACTTTTTAGCCGAATTTTTCACCGTAACTTTCAATAAGATTTTATAATATACACGTACTTATTAAATGACGAATTTTTCCAATCCCATATTTGACTAACTATGCTAACGCCTACTATTGTGTTGAAAGTTATAGTTGTTGGCAACCGTGAAATTCAAATTTTAATCTCATACAAAGAGAGAAAATTTTAGCACAGACCCGTCTTGATTCTATTTAAGTATATTTCCCAAAATGAGTGAATTATACTTATAATGTGACTGGTCACCCAAATTATGAAATACACCTGGATTCGATCGAGTCATGACCGTGCAATAATTTCCCAACAAAATGAAAAAACACTAAATACCAATATTTCAACTCTGGTCCTCCACGAGGAGAATCACTGCCACATAAGCCCCTACAACTATATTAAAACTGGATTTATGTTAGGGTAATGCACTGTCCTTTTGGAGCAGTTATACCAGCTCCGAATAATCATCCGTGATTATGGTTAACCAGCTATAACCCATGTGATGGAAACAAAATTTATAAAATATGCGCATAATTTTTTATAAAAAACATATACAAGTGATTTGGATTCTATAACGCGCATGTGCACACCATATCCATCATAATTCTAACTAGAAGATTCATGTGATTATACTCAATTATTCATTTTTTTTAGGGATAATTGCATAAAACTCCTCTATGTTATTTCGAAAATGCCAAAAAACACCATATGTTAACGAAATAGGCTAATCACCCCATGTATTCCTAAAAAATGTGCAAAAAAGCCAAATTTTGTTAAAATGATAACAGAAAATATGTGTTTTTTGGGTGAATTAACACTATCTACCTTTAACAAAGTATGAAAAGTATATAAATGGCAAATGAGCATATCAATAAAGATGAAAAACATGAAAAACGCGCTTGTTTTTTAATTAAATTTGACTTTTTTGCACAATTTTTAAGAACGCTGGGGAGTGAGATTAGTCTATTCCGTTAACAATGGGGGGCTTTTAACATTTTTAAAATAACAAAGGGGGTTTTATGCAATTACCCCTTTTTTTTATAAGAGATTATACTTGAATTTAGAATATGTCAAGTAACTCATTGATTTTCTTTTATGGGGTTGCTTTCAAGAAAAGAGATATTGATGAAATCATTAAATTTAAGTGACGAGTTAGTTGAGTAGTTTGTTGATATATTTAATATTGCCTTTTGACCAAGTTTTTCAAATAATGATCTGTTAAGAAAACAGTACCTAACTCTCTCCCTTTGGGGTTGATGAAAAAAAAAAACATTCCCTACAAAATTTTAATTTTTCACAATTTGCCCCCTATAAATTTTTGATTTTTGACATTTCGCCTCCCTCAAAATTTAAAAATATTAAAGTTTTCCCAAATTTTTCCATTCGCCCCAGTCGGCTCCGTCCCTGCTTTCGGGTTGATATCATGTACACAGTATGGCGAATGGACTGATCAAGGTACAAAGGGTAACAAATCTTGGAGTTAATAAACTTAATAGAGAGTCACAAATTATAGTTATTAGAATAAAATATTAAAATATAGAGTAAATAATTAAACCTTATAACATAATTCTTAGGAAATCTTTGCTGCTTATATAAGTGGTAAGTTCATCCTTCATTTTATTTTATTTTTCCGATTTCCCAATATTGTGTTCACATACTCGAAGTAATTTCTATACAAAAGTATTTGGAGAATCATCGTGGGATTAAAGATGAGTTCTTTTGAACTACCACTCTAAATAATTTTATTTAACAATTAAAAAGTTTAAACTAGAACTTCCATTGATATTATACCTCTCTCGGACCCCTGTACAAACAAGATAATAAGAAATTTTTCAAGTACAAGGCGTTAGCTCAATAGTAACATTAGTACCCCGCGAACAGATAAATCCCTCATCAAAATACTTAATCTCCTTGAACCTGTAACAAATATAAGATAAGATGAATATTTCGAGAGACGAGTTAGTAGCTCAATGATAGCCTCGACGACTTGCGAACTCATAAATTATTTCAACTAGAAATAAGACCAACCCCTTAATTTTTTATTTTATTTTCCTTTAGTAATAGGAAAATCTTGAGTCATCTCCAACTTGAGAAGTGCTTGATGATCTTGAATAATATTTCTTGGATGAGGATGGTGATGTAGGGTTATCTGATCTTCTTCTTAGCATCTGCCTCATCCCATCCGCAACGCGAACGGCCGGATTCGACTTATATTTACGACAAAACGACATGTGAGCCTTAACAGCTTCATCCATTCCAAATTGCTTATTGTTCTTCACATTGTTAGCTTCATCTCTCACAGCTTCTGAACACAAACCACATAGCCATTTACCCTCAAATTTTGCCTTCACTTCACTTATGTATTGTTGTGTGCAATCTTCCTTCAATCCACAACACTCACACTTCACCAATTCTATGTCCATCTTTCTTTTTTATTGAGAAAGAAAATGGCTCTTTTCAATTTTTTCCTCTCTATTGTAATAAGATTCTTACTTTTAGGGTTTTCTTTCTTTCTTTGAGTTGTGAGGAAGAAATTTGTATGAAAATTGAGAGGTTTAATGGGTAGAGAGTGAGAGAATAAGAAGAAGTAGGAAGAGGGAGGAGAAAGGAGAGGATTTATAGCAAGGAAAGATTCGTTCAAATTTTTTGGTGCATAATTATATAACACTGTTTATTTTATTCACTCATACGTGATAAGTGTATATACATGTGGTAAGATATGGAGAGATAATTTTTAATTTTTTATTCATATCACGTCTTTTTCTCTCTACACATTCTAATCACCCTATATACAAATATTACACATATATACGTAACATGAAGTGTTATACGATTGCATATCTGAAGATTTTGATTGGGCAAACATGCCATAATTTTCTCCATGTTCTAAGGGACATTGGGCAGTGGAATATGAGACAATGCGCCTTGTGTGTGGGGGCCTAATGGTTGTGGCTTTTCTCTTTCAATTATGAAAATTTCAACTACGAATTGGATTCTTGACTTGCCTTTCATGTTATTATTAAGCAATATTTTAGTTGTTTCTTAGGGAGAAATTTTTCTAATGGTTAAGTGGTAGTTACTTTCGGTTGAAATAGTTTGAAGGGCTCCATATGGATTGAGTAAAACCTATAGAGATTAATAAATACCTAAGATCAATAGTTCAAGGTAGCATTAGGTTGATGTGGCTCTATTGTTTTCATTTTATGCTTCTCTATTAATTTGCATCTCTTTAGATTCTTTCTTTTTCTTTTTTCTTTTTTAAAGAATTGAGATTGAACTCGAGATATTTGAGGGGGAGATCGACTCCAGGGCTATTTCGTTGTGATTTTGTCATACTGATTATTTGCATGCATGTGCTGATTTGAAACACCGAATTAACATCGTTATTTCTGCCAAAATTAGTAAAGTTGAAAGTTGATAGTAGTCCAGTGTAATTCATTACTTTATGTCGTGTATCAGTCCGAACATTACATTTTCATAGCCTATCTTTATTTCTATTAGAAAATTCCACATGGACAATCGGAAAAATTGTATTTTTGGTATACTAAAGGGGATGTGCACGTTTTTTCCAAACAAAAAGTTGGCACGTTGACAATTTGAGTGAAAAAAGTTTGATATTGGGCAATTTGAGTACATTCCACCGGAAAATTCAAATTGCCAAAAATCAAATTTTTTGTACTCAAATTGCCAAAGTGCCATTTTTCATTTGAAAAAACGTGCACTCCACTTTATTGTATCAAAAATGCAATCTTCCAAAGAGAGAGAGAGAGAACCAACATAAAATTGAATAAAATGCAGAGAACAGTCCATTTTCTTGCATTAATGTTAACTGCCTTTGGCCATTATTGAACACATTTAAAGCATTTCTTTGCAGACAAATCCCACTGCTCTAAGGTGGAAAATGAACAACCCTTATTTATTACGCAAATTTGAACAATGCTATAGTTATTGTTTCTCTACAGTGGCAAACCAACCCTAAATGAATAATTATGAAGCTATGATTGCATGCGAAATTCTTATTTCGACCAGTTCGGCTATATTCAATTAATCAGTATAATTTATTTGTCACGTAATTAGTTCGAGTTAGACCAAATTAGATTTGAGCTGACAGATACTTGAATTTTTCAATGAAACTTGCCTCTATATATGGTGTGTGAGATTCGACTCCGATCCTCTCTAAATAAATATAACTTGCAATTCCAAGTATAAATTTGTTTTAGCAAGGTATACAAATAGATATGTAAAACTAATCATTTTTTAGGGGCAATGAAAAATAATTGTTGGGGAGCTAGTATATAACCCTGTTTGCCAAAAAAAAAAAAAAGACTTTTGAGCTTTTTGCAGAATTAAGTTGTTTTTTGCTATTTGATTTCATTACTTTTGATTCTGTTTCTCTATAAAAAAAATTGAAAATAAGCAGAAAGTAAAAGAATGTTTATAAGTATTTCTACCAACTTATTATCAAACAAACGTACTGCTACCAACTTATTTTAATTTTTTATGCCCTTTAGCAAATTTTGCATACAAACTCAATTTTTGTTTTTTCTTGGCACTTTTACAAATAGGCTTTATAGCAGTAGCAGACATGAAATGGAAGTATTCATAAAAGCAATAATTTTAAGTAAAAAGTCCCATGTTACACCAAATGTTTTAAAGTATTTTACTAGAGAAATGTGATGCAAGTGTGGCCAAATAAATAAGGTGACATCGAATGTAACACAAATTTCTCCCTTTTCATGAATAGTCCATTCTTAAAGAATTATAATATGATTGATGTTAGAAAAAGTGATGCACAATTTTATCATCCAATCACATACTAATTAAGGGGAAATTTCATAGTTAGCTCACATGTTAAAAGTGTTATTAAATCGAGAAGGTTCAATGTTTGTTTAATTATTGGACAAAGTCAAGCCTTCAACCGTGAGAACCCACCCAGATTCGAAACCTAGGTGTGGGGATTGGAGGTATTTCCCCTATTTCCTCCACTGGGGGGCCCTGCGCTTATCGAGCCCTGTCGCCTATGGGTAACCTAGGGCGGCTTACCTCCATACGTGGTTTGCGGGCTATTGTGTGTGAGCAGGTTTACTGAGTTGCTTTACTGGGTGACTGACGAAGATTTACCTCTGGAATTTCAAAAAAAAAAGAAATAAAGAAATAGCTTTCATGAAATGGACAGTGTTTATACACAGGCCTGACATTGATGGGAAATTTAATGGAAAAAAGAAAAGAAAAGAGAAAAGCGATATAAAAAATAAAGCACGAAGTTATAGCATTCTAAATGAGAAGAATGTTTGTTTCTCTCAATAAATACATTGATTCAGTGTATCACTTAGGAAAATCTGTAAGTATCAAAGTAATAGTTTTTCTTATATACAGAAGATACCTAAATCAAAATTTTCAATACCTTTTCATAAATTACTTATGTCACGTAATGTCGATAACATCGAGCACTTACCATTATTAAAAAGAATGATACACTGATCAATTATTATATGTACTCTTGGGAAAAAATTCCTTATTATTGTTTAGTGGTTGGTTTGGGGATACTTTTTCCAATGATAAAGGTTGCTTTAACTTGCAATGGTCTTTCATTATGTTGACTTGATTTGGCCAATTGTTCAAGAATGATTATATTATTTTTCTGGTTGAATAAAGATTCATTGTTCTATTTTAAATAATATTTTATATTTCACATGGCAACAAGTCGTCATTATTATAATATAGTAATATAACTTTAGAGTATATATCTTGAGTAATCGAAAATATAGACAAAACAACTATGGTTATGTTAAAAGGTACGTATAATTAGAGTAAAAATGGAACTCAAATTATTAAATTTTCATAAACATAACTCAAACTCCTGATCTACGACATGAGGACAATTAATGTTGCATTTGAACAAAAAAAGAATTATATGAATTTATTTTTTTAATTAACTTCAAACTCCCTAAAATCTCAAAACATACCAAAAAGTTCACAAACATGCAGAAAACAAAATTTAAGAAACTGAGACAGAAATGTCATCACAAGATTGTCATAAGTTTAGGCCAGCATTAGACAAAATACTAAAAACAGATCGAAACTAAACGAATTGCTCCATTCCAATTTGAGTGAAATGCCCACTTAGCGAGTGCGTAAGCTGTAGCATTCGCTTGACAACGAGTATGGTTCAAATACCAATCAGGCCACTTCCGAAGAAAAGGTTTAGCCTGCTCCACCAACACTATGGATATTCACTCGGTCACTTGTGTAACATTGTGCACCCATGACTGAAAGACAGTTGCGAACAAGATAGTTCCTGTACATTTATATGAACTCCATCCGCAAGTTTACCCCTAATTTAAGTCGACTCTACAAATTCGACCCAATAAATTACATTCATTCTTGCAATAGATGAATCTTGTAGCATTATCTTTCAATGACCAAAAGCCCAAAATGTCTAGTAATAATATACTTTCAAAAAGATTTCCAAAGTAATACTGGTCATATAAAATTCGTGCAGCAAGTTTCATGTTATCCAACATTTCAGATATTGTTCTTCCATATGTATTATTAAAATAAAAAGCATCTACAATTATTACTATATAAGAGTCAAAAAGATGCTGCTATGGATAGACTTTAATTTTAATAATAATCATTACGCATGTCTTTGTTTATTGCATTTTATTTGATATTTCCCTAGCTTGAAGGTAATTTTTACTACATTGAATTTAAATAAACCTACAATATTGTCCTTCTTGTTAAATGTTCCCATAAAGTAAGACTATGGCCAAAAAATGGATCAAACTACTTAAATCACACTCAATTCGAGATTATTTGTTAAAATCTCATTTGAGTGATTTGTTAAGATAATAAATCAAGTGTACTGTTCGGTAAGTTTTGAAGCTTAACTCGATTAAGAAAAAATAAAAAAATATGTAGAAAAAAAGCAACCTTGAATTATGTACTTTATTCGGCTCGATTAATTCAATTCGTCTACCATTTTCCTATTTTCTTTTTATTTTTACTAACTGAGGTGAAGTACCCTGATATTCTTGCAATAAATTGGAAACCTAGTTCATTTCTGAAAATATGTGCCGATATTTTAAATGCAATTAATGTATATTTATTAGAGTCTATATATATACATGTCTATTTTACCATTAAACATATTTTCAAGCATGGTTGAGAATAAGGTTGGTTACTTCGATCGGGTAGGTGAAGGTATACTCGGGTAGCATTATTATTATTATTATTATTATTATTAATATTATTATTATTATCATTATTATTATTATTTGTGGAAAAAGTTCTAATTTCACAAGTTTTATTTTGTTTTTGTCTTCCACAAATTAATTGAGAAAGCATGTGGGGTTGTTCTGCTTAAGAGACCCTCAAGACTACGTTTGCGTTTGAAGCCACACAAAGAGTGTAAGGCATTTAAAGTCTAGTCTAGCTGGTTCTATGGTATATTGGAATGTGAATATTTTCTTAGCCAGCCACCAATTTCGAGTCATATTTTATTTTACATATACATATCACGTGTATAAAATTCATGTAATCTATATATATATATATATATATATATATATATATAAAACTATATAATCAATTAATGCATGCGCACGAGAAATGAAGTATGTCACCGTTTGTGGCAACTCATATATATGCGTCTTTCAATTATAAAAAATTCTAATCCGAACCTAGTTTGGCAGATTCCAAGAGCATTCACTTGCTTTATAAACAAGCATGCAAAATATAATTTACTAATATTGTGAATTACGCCGAAATTCGATCAAACTGAATGTGAACTAGAATTTCCCTTAAAATATTATCTCTTACTTGATGATTACCAAGTCTTTAACATATAACATACTCCACAACCATTGTTCAAGGGTTCAAATGATTCCTCACATGTGGTCTTGTCTTCTTCCTTCATATCTTCAATGATATGAGTAGAGGTTAAATATGTTCGTTGGGGACCTAAGTTTTGTAGTTTATACGCCCTTCACATGGCTTCCCACATGCCCTATATGTTTTCCACTCCTAACCACTTATATTCCATTTGGAATCTTTATTTTAAGATTGTGTTTTATCTCGTATTTCATTTTATATACTCATAATATATATATATATGTGTGTGTGTGTGTGTGTGTGTGTAGTGTGTAAAATCTAATCACATATATTTATAAAATTATACACATGATGTGTGCATAAAAAATAGAATACATGATGAAACACTAATTTAGAAGAGATGATCCAAATTGCTTGTAATATTCCTCTTTCTCAATCAATTCTTCTTTCAATCCCCACTCCAATAATTGACCATTTTCAATTCAGATGTTTTCAGGTATAAATGTGGATCCTATTTTATTGAGAAGAAACAAAGGATGAAAGTTAATCGAATTGCTAATTCAAGGCTCTAGTTGCTAGATTTGGTGCATCTTAATGTATAATTCTGCAAGTTTATCATTATGTTGTGTTACTTATTCTTTATCTCATGATTGATATCATTCAAGTAGCTAACTTATTATAACCTCAATTATTGTACTTATCATAAGTGCCAATGGATAATCAATGTAACATTTCTAATTAATTTCCTTGCTAGTGCAGTGTAAGTATTTTCTCCACGTTCATGTGATCCATTTGGATATTACAATTACTAACTCGACGATAACATGAAGACGTCATAATTAAAGTAAAACGTTGACATACTCATATGTGATTTAATGTTCTCACTACATTTGAGTACTACCTAAATAGATAGCATCTCAGAGGTCATTTTTGAAATAGACAATAACATATATTATTGGACAAAACTATAATACTTAAACATGATTCTAAAGGAGAATCACACTTAACTTTGTAGAGTAATATCACATGATCTCGTCATATGAGAGGATATAGTTGTTCCATCTTTCCGACGCCAGTATTGCTCCTGAAAGTGAAACTGTACGATACGACCATGTGATAGGTTTACACAACAATCATCCTTTACTTATATAACATTATTATTATTGTTGTTGTTGTTATTGTTGTTGTTGTTGTTACCTTGCATTAGAGGTGAGAATAATTTTGTTTGAGACAAAAATTGACAAGGATAAATCCCTCTAGACAAGTGAAGCTCTAAAGTTTCGGACTTTGTATATTGGCAAAAAATTTCATTGAAGCGCAACTCCTTCACTGCAGCTGGACTAAAAACTTGTCTACATAAAATTATCATTATTATTATTATAACCCAAATTATTACCTTTTGACATTAAAATGGCTTCAATCATTTGGGGTGTTAACATTACTATTGGATGTCCAACTATTTTCATAATAAAACTTTTGACATTGTCTTGTGCAAAATAATTTATTGGTCTAGTTTGGCAGTATTGATATATTCTTATCCAAAACTATGAAACAAGACAATCTACTTCTATTCCCAGGCAAGTATACAAAGAGATTCATATGAAGTCAATACTTCCACTTAAAGAACTGGTCATACCACAAGAAACAAGTCATCAGCTATGGGAAACAGTGCTACGAACTCAATTTCGTAGTTATAGTGATAGATAAGTAAATACATTCTAAAGCTAATTGATTAGATAGAACTATTTCGACAACAAACTTGTGACGAAATGCTATGAATTTGCAACAGAAGTACTGATGGGTTTGAGTGTGGAGACAAATCTAAGAATCAAGAAAGAAGAAAATGAGTCGAAGCATACTGTAGCCCACGCCCAGGCGTGCATCACACGGCGCCCAGGCGTGCATCACCCGACGCCCAGGCGTGGCGGGCAGTAGCGGAGCAGTTTTGGCACTGATTGCGGAGCCTAGGCGTGCCTGTACCGATGCCTAGGCGTGGTCCTACGTGCTGGCAGCGTTAATTAGACGCGATTTTGATCTTTTTTGGTAAGTTTTGAGTTACCTATTGGGATTAGGTCATTATAACTTAGTCTCCAAGTGTAGAACATATAAGTAGATGAAATTCTCTTCATTGTAATTGTATCTCTCTCACAAGATTAATAAAAACTCTCTAGCATAGGTCCGTGGACGTAGGCAATTTGCCGAACCACGTAAAATCGTTGTCTCTTTTTCTTGCTTTCTCTTTACTTTTAAGTTCGTTTATGCGCATTGATTCCTAACAACTGGTATCAAGAGCACTGCTTAAGCGATCTGTGTGAATCAATGGCGTCTGAAGAAGGAAAAGTGAAGATTGACAAATTTGATGGAAAAAACTTTGGATTCTGGAGAACACAGATGGAGGATTATCTGTACCAAAAAAAGCTCCATCAACCGTTGTCGGAGAAGAAGCCTGAAAAGATGTCAGACGAGGATTGGGAGTTATTGGATAGGCAGACCCTAGAGTTATTCGATTGACGTTATCAAGAAACGTGATGTTTAACATCCTAGATCAAAAACAACAGTGGGTTTGATGAAGGCGTTATCCAATATGTATGAGATTCATCCACATCGAATAAAGTCTACCTGATGAGACATTTATTCAATTTGAGGATGACAGAGGGAGGATCGGTGACCAACCATATCAACGAGTTCAACGCGATCATCACTCAGTTGAGCTCGATTGATATTAATTTCGAGGACGAGATAAGGGCCTTAATCTTATTGTCTTCATTTCCGGATAGTTGGAGTGCGACGGTAACTGCTGTGAGTAGTTCGTCTGGCCAAAGAAAGTTAAAACTTCAGGAGGTTCGGGATCTGATTTTGAGTGAGGATATTCGTCGGAGGGAATCAGGAGAACTCACGTCTGATGCATTGGGTTCTGAAAGTAGAAGAAGAGGTGTTCAACGGGGTGGTCAGAAAGGTAGAGGTCGATCCAAGTCCAAGAGGCGAGGGAAGTCAAAACCGCGTAAGGAGGCTGATTGCTGGAGATGTGGGAAGAAAGGCCATTACAAGATGGATTGTCCTGAAAAGGCGGGTCAAAATCAAAATTGGGAACATCAACAAGCAAATGCAGCAGTAGACGACATCGAAGATGCTTTGGTTTGCTGTGTTGACAGTCCAGTCGACCAATGGGTTCTGAACTCAAGTGCGTCGTTCCATGCTACTTCATGTAAGAATTATCTAACAAATTATGTCTCTGGAAAATTTAGAAAGGTTTTTCTTGCAGATGACGAACCCTTGGAAATAGTTGGTAAGGATGAGGTCACGGCGACGACGGCACAGGGAATGCAGTTGAAACTGCATAATGTTAGACATGTTCCGGGGTTGAGGAAGAATTTGATCTGAATGGGTCAAATTGATAGTGATGGGTACACCACGGTGTTTGGTGGTGGTGTATGGAAAATCACCAAAGGGAATCTGGTGGTGGCTCGTGGTAAGAAGTCGGGGACTCTGTATACCACAGAAATAAGGAAGGACTCGTTTGCTGCAGTTGAGGCCATAGAGGATGTTCACTTATGGCATAGGCGACTAGGGCATATGAGTGAGAAGGGAATGAGAATCATGGCATCCAAGGGGAAGCTACCAATCTCGAAGACGGTTGAATTAGGTCTTTGCGAAGACTGTGTGCTTGGAAAGCAGAAAAATGTGAGTTTTTCCAAGACGGGTAGAGAACCGAAGGCAGAGAAGTTGGAGCTTATGCATACTGATGTATGGGGACCGGCTCCCATACAGTCACTTGGAGGGTCGAGATATTATGTTACCTTCATTGATGATTCCACTTGAAAGGTATGGGTCTATTTTCTGAAAAATAAGTCGGATGTGTTTAATACCTTTAAGAAGTGGAAGGCAGAAGTCAAGAATGAAACAGGGTTGAGATTGAAGTGTCTAAGGTCGGATAATGGCGGGGAGTATGATAGTCAAGAGTTCAAAGACTATTTTGCAGAGAATGGGATCAAGATGATCAAGATCATTCCGAGGACTCCGCAGTAGAATAGAATTGCAGAGCGGATGAATAGAATCTTGAATGAACGAGCTAGAAGCATGAGGCTTCACTCCGGGTTGCCAAAGACATTTAAGGCTGATGCAGTGAGCACGGCGGCTTACCTCATCAATTTGGGACCTTCAGTACCTTGGACTTTAAAATACCGAAGGAAGTTTGGTCTGGAAAGGAGGTAAATTTATCGCATTTAAAAATATTCGGTTGTTTATCTTATGTCTTGCGAAGTTCTGATGACAGGGCTAAGTTGGATCCTAAGGCACAGAAGTGCATCTTTATTGGCTATGGAGGAGAGAGTTTTGGGGTTTTGGGTATCGGTTTTGGGATTACCAAAATAACAAAATCATAAGGCATAAGGATGTCACGTTCAATGAAAAGGTGCTCTACAAGGATATACTTGGAGCAGAGACTGAGGGAAATGAAAGACCGAAGGCGATATTGGAAGAGATCACTCTAGACGAGGTTTCTGGGAATGACACTGAGAATAGGATCGAGGATGATACGGAGACTCCACCACCAACCTTGAGAAGATCGAGTAGAACTCCTAAACCAAACATGAGGTATTCTCCTTCCTTACACTATTTACTTTTGACAGATTCGGGTGAGCCCGAGTCGTACAAAGAGGCGATGAGTATGGGAGATTCTCTCAAGTGGGAGCTAGCCATGAAAGATGAAATGAGCTCGCTTGAGAGAAATAGAACTTGGAGATTGACTGAGTTACCGAAGGGGAAACGGGCTTTGCAAAACAAGTGGGTATTCCGGGTTAAGGATGAACCGGATGGTAGTAAAAGGTACAAGGCGAGGTTGGTGGTCAAAGGGTTCCAGCAGAAGGAACGGATTGACTACACGGAAATATTTTCATCTGTTGTCAAGTTAACTACTATTAGGATGGTTCTAAGTGTTGTTGCTGCAGAGGACTTACATCTTGAGCAATTAGATGTAAAAATGGCATTCCTCCATGGGGAATTGGAGGAGGATATCTACATGGTTCAACCGGAAGATTTTCTGGAGAATGGACGAGAAGACCTTGTATGCAAGCTAGAGAAAAGCTTGTATGGACTTAAACAAGCTCCGAGACAATGGTATAAGAGGTTTAACACTTTCATGGCCAGTAGCGGATATACTAGGTGTCAAATGGATCAGTGTTGTTATTTCAAGAAGTTTAGGGATTGTTACAATTGTTACATCATATTGCTACTATATGTGGATGATATGTTAGTTGTTGGATCTAACATGAGAGAAATAGATAAGTTGAAGAAGCAACTATCCACGGAATTTGAGATGAAGGACTTGGGAGCTGCAAATACAATCCTCGGGATGAGGATCATTCGAGATAGGTCGAGTGGGAGTCTCAAGTTGACTCAAGAGAAGTACATTGAAAAGGTACTTGCTAGATTTGCAATCTCAAATGCAAAGTCTAGAAGTACACCTTTGGGGAGTCATTTCAAGTTGAGCAAGGAACAATCACCTAAGGTTGAGGATGAGCGAGGTCAAATGGCAAAGGTTTCCTATGCCTCTGCCATTGGGAGTTTGATGTACACGATGGTGTGTACAAGGCCGGATATAGCCCATGCAGTGGGAGTTGTGAGTCGTTATATGGCTAATCTGGGGTTGAAGCATTGGGAAGCGGTAAAGTGGCTACTGAGGTATTTGAGGGGTACATCGAGGATGTGTTTGTGTTTTTCGAGCAGTAGTGTTACTTTGGAGGGCTTCGTGGATGGGGATTTAGGTGGTGATCAAGATGGTCGGAAGAGTACATCGGAGTACATTTACACTTTGGGTGGCACGGCATTAAGTTAGACTTCTAAGCTACAAAAGTGTGTAGCACTCTCCACAACCAAGGCTGAGTACATTGCTATTTCAGAAGCAGGCAAAGAAATGGTTTGGTTGAAGAACTTCCTGAGGGAGATTGATAAGGAGCAACGAGATTGTGCACTTTATAGTGATAGTCAAAGTGCCATTTGTTTGGCAAAGAATCAGGTGTTTCACTCTAGGACGAAGCATATTCAATTGAAGTATCATCATATCTGAGAGATGATAGATGATGGAACTTTGGAGTTGAAAAAGGTGTTTGGTGCAAAGAATCCGGCGGATATGTTAACTAAGGGAGTTACCACCGAGAAACTGAGATTTTGCATAGCTTCAGTTGGCCTCGAACTTATGTGATGAAGAGGCCGACTTATGCTAGAGAGAGAGTGCTTTCATTTGGAAAATGAAGAGTCATGAAGTTTGATGAAGAGGTTGAGATTCTACTTTGAATTTGGCCTCCAAGTGGGAGATTGATGGGTTTGAGTATGGAGACAAATTCAAGAGTCAAGAAAGAAGAAAAGGAGCCGAAGCATACTATAGCCCACGCCAAGACGTGCATCACACGGCTCCCAAGCGTGCATCACCCGATGCCCAGGCGTGGCGGGCAGTAGCGGAGCAGTTTTGGTAGTGGTTGTGGCGCCTAGGCGTGCTTTTACCGATGCCTAGGAGTGGTCCTACGCGCTGGCAGCGTTAATTAGACGCGATTTGATCTTTTTTGGTAAGTTTTGAGTTACCTATGGGGATTAGATCATTATAACTTAGTCTCCAAGTTTAGAACATATAAGTAGATGAAATTCTCTTCATTGTAATTGCATCTCTCTCACAAGATTAATAAAAACTCTCTAGCATAGGTCCGTGGACCTAGGCAAATTGCCGAACCACGTAAAATCGCTGTCTCTTTTTCTTGCTTTCTCTTTACTTTTAAGTTCGTTTATGCGCATTGATTCCTAACAAGTACGTCTTCTTTTCAATTTTTATTGTTAGTGCAATGGATTAGCTACAAAATTCACATAGGTAAGAAAAAAATTAAAACGTACTAAATTTTTATAATTACGGCGTAACGACGGTGCTTGCTATGAATTTAAAATTCATAGTTATTTTGTTGCTAGAATTTGCAAAAAAGGTGCACATCCATTACAAGTTTCATTGTTGGTGCAACCACAAGGAGCTACAGATGATGCTTAGAAAAGAAAATGTTCGACGTAGTATACATTCGTTGTAGTTCTTATTGTTGATACAACACAATATACTTTCATTGCAATAGTCATTGTTAGTGCGGTGGAGTGCACATTTGTTGCAATTTTCATAGTAGGTACAGTATTCTATGTCTTTACAATTTGTGTTGTTGGTGCAACAGATTAACTATAAAGATTATAAGAAAAATTAATTTCACAAAATAATAAAATTTCTTACCTACGGAATAGCTACAGAGCTTGCTATAGATTTTGAGTCCATAGTTATCTTGAACAAAATGCACACGTTGCATTTTGTTGTTGCAACCACATGGAGCTATGAAAATGTCATGATTGCTATAGCTACAAGAATGACAATTGACTACCGTAGCCTTGTGTTAGCTACAAATAAATTTAGGGATAAATGCAAAAAAAAAACCTGTGATATAATTTTTTTGCTAAAAATCCTCTGTGATCACGAAATAGCCTCAAAAAACCTCGTGTTCTTAAAGAAGTCTGAAAAAAGACATTTTTTGTTAAAAAGATAGAAAGAAATATGTGTTTTTTGGGTGAAATAACACTATTCTAACTTTTATATTGTTTAGAGAGTGTATAAATGACAAATAAACATGTCAATAAAGGTGAAAAACACGCTCGTTTTTTTACAAAAAAAGTGGCTTTTTGCAGATTTCTTTAAGAACACAAGGGGTGATTAAGCTATTTCGTGATCACAGGGGTTTTTAGCCAAAAAAGTCACAACACCAGCTTTTTTTTTGCATTTATCCCTATAAATTGAACTCCGAAGTCTTGGTTTGCTACACTCTTATTTGCTTTGGAAAGGGGTACGATCTTTGCATTGTCATAGCTACAGATTTATGGGCATCTGCTACGTAATCGCCATAATTGATGCCTTGTTTTTGTGTAGTGTCATAACTTTTGAAAAGAGGATCCACCTAAAACTATCGGTTGTAGGAGGGTGCATGTGGAAGTAAAACTAATCTCATTATTTCTTATCCAACAGTGTATAATTGGGTGATTCTATTGGCCCGGAACCACCAATCACAAAGCAAATAAAATACTACAATATTGATTAGATTCTATAATTGTCACATATTGAGATTAGTTATGTCTTGAGGGGTTTGACCCGGTCAATATATCTTTGACCATATAACCGTTGGGGCATTAGTTAATTGAGTTTGTTTTAGATTAAAAATTAGTTAAGGAAAGAGAGGTTGTATAAATAGCTTTCTTTGTATTGTTTGTTATCAGTTTTGTATTCAACACTTTTACACAGAATGAATAAACACTTTTTCTCTCTTCTTCTTCTTCTTCATATGAATTCATGTTCTTAACATGGCACCAGAGCTATGGTGTTGGTTTCGCAATCCTAGGGCTTTATAATCATTCAATTTCTTCTAGCAATTTGGGTGTTTCTCTTCTGCGAGCGTACTCCTCTTCTTAATCGATCATCTTGATTGATTTCTTGCAATTTCTTTAGTCGCTTTACAAAATTCCATCGGTGAATCCTCTGTAATGGCGAAAGATGATGTTCCTGCAACAAAAAAAGCCACAATAATGACGTCAAAGATTGATTTTCAAGATCCTCTCTTCTTGCATCCATCAGACACACCAAAGTTAGATTTGGTTGCGGAGATTTTAAAAGGATCGGAGAACTATAAAGTATAGAGCCGTGAGATGTTGGTGCCATTAGAAGCAAAAAATAAAATAGGATTCATCACAGGAGATTGCCAACAGCTAGATGATGATTCACCTCTTTTGCCTCATTGGAAGAGATGCAATACTTTGGTAAAAGCTTGGATTCACAAGTCTATTTCTAGAGAATTAATTCATGGTGTGGTTTACACTTATTCTGCATATATGATATGGAAAGACCTAAAAGAAAGATTTGATAGGAATAATGGTGCTAGACTGTTTTCTTTACATAGACAGATTAACACTATAACTCAGGGAACCAATAGTGTTACAGAATATTACTCTAAACTTAGATATCTATGGGATGAGTATGAGTCCTTATTCCCCTCATCTTCTAAGGAATTAAACAAGGATTACATAGACTTTTGTAATCAATTGAAGATGATGCAATCCCTTATGGGATTGAATGAATGCTATAACAGTCTTAGATCTCAGATTTTGATGATGTCACCCCTTTCCTCACACAATCAAGTCTATTCTATGATCAGTAATGATGAACCTCAGAGAGGGATTAGTGTACAGAATACTAAGAATGATACATCCATGGCTTTTTCGACTAATTCCCAAGATATAAGGAAAACTGAGAAAACTCCTGTTATTTGTGAACACTACGCCTTTTATGGACATACTCAGGAGAGTTGTTTTAAACCGCATGGATATCCTCCAAACTGGAATAGAGGCAGAAGGGGAGGAAGAACTAGTGTCAGAGACAATAATGGGAGAGGAAACAATGAAAGAGGATAAACTAATTCTAATAACCAAACTAACCATGTTTCAGTTTCTCTAGGCAATATTTTTGCAGGAGATATCACTACTGAAGCCTATGGAAATCAGAACTAAACTACACACCATCTCCTGCTCTCACTACACAATAGTATAATCAGTTGATGCAACTTATAGGCCATAAGCCAACTAGTGCAGAGCATTCAAATGCAACTACTAGTGCAACAGTGAACATGGCAGGTATATCTATATCAATCAATGATAAAACTCATCTTCATATCAATTACACTGATTGGATTATAGATAGAAGAGCTAATCAACACATGATTAGTAACATATTTCATCTTGATCATAACTTTCAACCATGTGCTACATTAACAAGTGTGAAACTACCAATTGGAGACATAAATAAGGTTACACATATTGGCAAATTCAAGATAGGGACAGATTTATATCTTCAAGATATTCTATATGTGCCAGAATTTAATCATAATCTTATTTCTGTTTCCAAGCTTACAAAGGATAGCAATGTGACAGTAAATTTCTATCCTATTTTTTGCTTAATTCAGGGCACATGGAATGGCATGATCAAGGGGATTGGTAAATTTAAGGATGGGTTATACTACTTCCAGCCAGTCCCCAATGATTTACATAATTGTACCTTTTCTGCTATTTCTCAATTCTGTAATAAGACTTTTGAAACCATTTCTTGTAATAATATAGCCAAAGACAGTAAAGCCAATGTTTGGCACAAGACATTTGGTCATATGTCTTACAATAGATTTAAATACTTACCTGATCTTAGTGTGAATGTTGATAAGGATGATATTTTTTATGATGTTTGTCCTTTGGCCAAACACTCCAGAGTTATTTTTCCCAAGAAATCTGATTTTACTTCTGCATTTTTTGATCTTATCCATATAGATGTGTGGGGTCCTTATGGAAGAAACTTGTAACCAGGAAAGATATTTTCTAACCATAGTAGATGACTTTTCTAGATCTACTTGGGCCTTTTTAATGAAATACAAGATAGAAGTGATTGATATTCTCAGGAAGTTTCTTAAATATGTTGAAACACAATTTTCTACTAAAGTTAAGATTATTAGATCTGACAATCCATGGGAATTTTTTAGCGAAGAATGTAATGATTTATTCTCTTCCTTAGGCATTGTTCACCAAAGTACTTGTGTTTGCACACCACAATAGAATAGTGTGGTGGAGAGAAAACATAGACATATTCTTGAGGTGGCAAGATCTTTGAAATTTAGCTCATATGTTCCCATGAATTTTTCGGGTGAATGTTTTATTTGTGCAGTTTATCTCATTAACAGGACACCTACCCCTTTACTTAGTGGTAAATCTCCTTTTCATGTATTGTATGGTAAACAACCTAATTACAATCATCTAAAGATCTTTGGATGTCTCTGTTGTGCAGTTTATCTCATTAACAGGACACCTACCCCTTTACTTAGTGGTAAATCTCCTTTTCATGTATTGTATGGTAAACAACCTAATTACAATCATCTAAAGATCTTTGGATGTCTCTGTTTTGCAAAGATTTTACCTCAAAGTGACAAATTCTAGCATAAATCTAAACCATGTGTATTTATGGGATATGCTGCTGCACGGAAAGGATATAAATTGCTGGATTTGAGTACAAATTCTTTTCTAATTTCTAGGGATGTCATATTTAATGAATCCATTTTTCCTTGTGCTGTTTCTAATACAGAAACCAATAAACAGCAATTCCTTAATCATGATCCTAAAATGTATTATGAAGAATTTATTGTACTATATCCTCCAATTGATAAAAGTCCTCATCTTGATTCTATTTCACATAATGATGATGTATCTGTGTCATTGATCCAATTGATGTCCCTCCTGTTAATCAACCTGAGTTGAGAAGATCAACAAGGGTTACAAAAGCACCATACTAGTCTAGTGATTATACTTCTCCTTTTGTGCATAGTTCTAGCTATGCCACTAGTACTTGTCATTCTTTATCTGATTACATACAACATAGTGATATTAGTCCCAAGTATTTTGCTTTTTTAACAGCCATCTCAACTGATTCTTTACCTCAAAGTTACTATGAAGCTAGACAACATAAGCATTGGCAGAATGATATGGATCTTGAGATTAGTGCATTAAAAGATAATAAAACTTGGGAGTTAATTGAGCTATCTCCTGGTAAACAGCCCATAGGATGTAGATAGGTGTATGCAATTAAATATAAGTCAAATAGGACCATAGAAAGATATAAGGCAAGGTTAATAGCTAAGGGATATACACAAAGAGAAAGGATAAATTACACAAAAACTTTTTCACCTGTGAGATTGATTAATTCTCTTGCAGCTATGTTTGATCGGCCTATTTGGCAGATGGATGTCACTAATGTTTTTTTGCAAGGTGATCTCCATGAAGAAGTTTACATGGTTGTTCCTCCAGGTTTCAATTATCCAGGTAAAGATTCCACAATCAAGGTATGTAAACTGCTCAAAAGCTTGTATGGTTTAAAACAATCTTCTAGGCAATGTAATTGTAAATTTTCAAATGTTGTCATTGAACATGGATTTAGACAATCAAAGAATGATTATTCCTTGTTTGTTAAATGTAGAGGGAATAGTATTGTGGTGATGACATTTAGATCTCTGGTAATGATAATAATCTGATTGCAGAATGTAAGATTTATTTGCAAAACATATTTCATATGAAAGACTTGGGAGAACTCAAGTACTTTCTTGGGATTGAGATTGTTAGATCAAGAAAGGGTATTAGTATGTGTCAAAGGAAGTACTGTCTAGAATTATTGACAGAGACTGGCATGATAGGATCAAGATCTGTAGGGATTCCTGTTGAACAAAATGTATCTTTGACAGATACTGAAAATAAGGATAGTGATCCTTTAATTGAAAATGTATCTTTTTATCAGAAAGTTGTGGGCAAATTAATATATTTATGCTTGATTAGACCTGATATATGTTATGCAGTTCAAATGCTAAGTCAGTTTATACACAATCCTAGGAAATCTCATATAGAGGCTATGAATAGAGTTTTGAGATACTTGAAAGGTAAACCAAGTCTGGGGTTGTTTATGCCATCTAAAACTAACTTGGAGTTAAATGCTTTTTGTGATTCAAATTGGGTTGTCTGTCCTATGTCAAGGAAATCTCTTACTAGATATGTTATAAGATTGAAGGTTCTGTAATCTCATGGAAGTGCAAAAAAACAAAGTATTGTGTCAAGAAGCTTAGCTAAAGCATAGTACAGAGCAATGGGAACCACAACTTGTGAAGTATTATGGATTCTAGCTGTGTTTAAAGACTTGAACATTACAGTCAGTACACCTGTGAATGTATATTCTGACAATAATCTGCTATTCAACTAGCAGCCAATCCAGTGTTTCATGAGAGATCCAAACACATTGAGGTGGATTGTCATTTCATAAGGGAGAAGATACAGCAAGGCTTGATAAATACAAAGTAATACCATCAACAGAACAGCCAGCAGATGTGCTTACTAAGGCATTAGGAAAGGCTCAATTTGAGTACTTGATTGGCAAGTTTGGTGTCTTAAATTTGTTTAAGACTCAAACTTGAGGGAGAGTATTGAGGTTAGTTAAGTCTTGAGGAGTTTGATCCGGTCAATATATCTTTGACCATATAGCCGTTGGGGCATTAGTTAATTAAGTATGTTTTAGATTAAAAATTAGTTAAGGAAAGAGGGGTTGTATAAATAGCTTTCTTTGTATTGTTTATTATCAGTTTTGTATTCAACACTTTTACGAGGGATGAATAAACGTTTTCTCTCTCTTCTTCTTCATATGAATTCATGTTCTTTAACACCTCATAAATAAAACTGATGTCATTATTTCTTATCCAACCATGTATAATAGGGCGATTCTCTTGGTCCTGAACCACCAATCGCAATGCAAATAAAATACTACTATATTAATTAGATTCTATAATTGTCACATAATAGGCCGGTAAGTATGACAAAACTGCGGCTATTAATAGAATAGTTTTAGCATATTAGTAAAATAATATTACTTTATCACGTTACTAATCTGGTAAGAGATTTCTGTGTGCTTAACCGGGTATGGACTTTTCATTGAGCAACTTCAATTTAATATGGAAATGAAAGTCTTAGGCTCTATTTGGATGTATTTGTATTTTATTTTCAACTATCATTTTTTAAAATATATGAGAAAATGAGTTTTTTTATTTTATGTGAAAATATTGACGTATTTGGTTGTATTTTTTAGAATGATTGAAATTGATGATTTGATGATGGGTGAAATGATCGAATTAGTTATAAGTAATGATTATGTGAATAATATAGATAAAATAATACATAATATTATATTAATTTAAAATATTTATAAGTTAAAATGATAAAAATTGACCCCAAAAAAAGTACTCAAAATACTCAAAATGGGTCTTAAAATGTGCACAAGCCTATGAAATGTTAATACTATATATTTTATTCTACTATTGTTTCTGGAAATACGGATTTAGCGAAGATGTGAGAGAGAAAAATTGAGTGTGATTTGGTAAAGTGAAAGCTAGTTATTGGAGAATGTGAAAGTAGAAAATGAAAATAATTGTAGTTTCAGTTAAGAATTGTGTAAAATGTATATTTTCATTTTCAAATGAAAATGAAATTAGCCGTTGAAAACACAAAAAAACAAGGCCTTAATATTTGTTTAATTTATACTCAATGTAAGAACCATTAGATATATGGGAAATTCTGGGTCTTCATGTTCATGATTATGATTGAGCAATCAGTTTGAAAGATGGAGTAGTTTTGCCCCCGATAGGAACCTTGGAGATAGATTTGTAGGGTACGAAAATGGCTCTAATGCCAAACTCTTAAAGTTGGTTTGATTGTTTCTTGTTAGTGTCCTCATTTTGATATAGTAATTACTAATTAGTGGTTTGGCTAGGGACTCTATTAGCACAATTGATGCCCCAATATATTAGAGGTTTTGAATTCTACCCCCACCGACAGAGTGTGTGTCTTTCTCTTCTTTATTGGTAGTTGTTAGTTGTTGTAAATTAGTATTAGTGTAATATGTTGATTGATGATTCATATTTATGATGTAAAAGATACATGTAACCGATTATCTCAAAAAAAAATATTATTTTTATATGGTAGATTATGTGAGTCTCATCAAATGTATAATTGTCATAGTGTGGTTAGGATCTAAATAAATGAAGTTATTTAGTTCTTGATTCGAGAATGGTAGGTAGAAACTTGTGCAAGCTCTTTTAATTATCTAACATAACAAAGAAATATGAGCACATTTTTATGTTTAATAAGGTTTGAAACTTGGCATGAGCTCAATTCAACTAGTTAAAAAGTGACAAAAATATGTGTAAAATTATCAGGATATTCGAGCTCAATTTGTGAGCTTATTCGAGCTAAAGTCAATTGACAATTAAATCAAGTTTAAGCGTATTTCTTAAAGTTTCATAGAAATTCAATTTTGTGTATTATATTATTCAATTCGATTTGACTTGATTCGATTCAATTGCATAAGAAAGAGACACATAATACACACTCAGACCACAAGAATCAATCAAGTATAGAATAATCCATTTTGACTTGATTTGATTCAATTACATAAAAGAGATAGACACATAATACACACTCAGACTATAAAAATCAATCAATTGTAGAATGATCCACTAAGGCTCATAGCTTGATTTGTTAGGAAATGGTTTCAACTATTGTGATGTGACTACACATAGTGGGAGTTTGAATGTCCTACCGCCCATGTGAATTCCAATAAGTTTGCCACGTGAGAGGTTCCTGAGAAGGGTTTCCCTATTTGATACATTGGACTCAATATGTTGGCGTGGCCATTAAATCTAATTTCTATTTATGGATTTCGGAAAATGACAGAATACGGAAATAAACATGATGATTGAGCTTTGAATGGATATTAATCATGACAAGAGTTGTATTTATTTACGTAAACGGTTGTGATGATTGAAACATGTCATTCTTAGGGTTCATACTTGGTAGAAGTTGGCCTCCCGATATGATTTTTATTTTTTTAGAGTCCAACTCTCGAGAATTATCAAATAAAATTTCATTCTCATGTGATTTCGAGAATCGGAGACTTCAAGTCCCAATATAATTTCCACTGTCTTTCATGTATATGTTCACATTACTGGACCTATATATATAGGGGTGTGTATATATATATACACACACACACATGTGTATGTTTGGTGAATATCATTTGGGATTGGATCCTGGGTCCTGCCAAGTATGAACTGATTGAAACAAAGGCACCTTCATTTTGTTTCATATGAATTAACGGATGTGACAAAATGGTAGAAATGATGAAATATGTTGGTGTTGGTAATGTAGACTTATATAAATTATGTTATGTAAGACCAGAGACTTGTTCACACACTAGCCAAGGCTTGTTACTTGTTAATCTAGTGATATCAGCTTCTATTTCTATGTGAAAGATTTTAGGTTCAATTTCATACTGTCACAAGTTATGTCTTTTCTTTTCTTATTTGGAGTTTTGTCTTATAAGGTCTGTGTGACCCATAATTAAAAAATTATAGGTCTGGATTCGTGGCTAGGATATCGCCTTCGTCTAAAATTTAAAAAAAATAGACTTGTTCACACACTTGTTGCCTGTAGGTAATGCAGACTCTACATTTCATTATACACAGAACAAATGTTCACACTCGTAAATTGTGAATTTCAGTATCCCTCTCGTAACTTGTTCACACACTTTAATGTTGGGAAAATGAGGCAAATAGGCTTATTTTGCAAAAAGTCCTCACCACATAAGCTCCATTTCAAATATAGGCCTCCCTCATAGGCTTGTCCAAAGTTTTGGCATGTGATATACCTATTTTACCCTTACAATTATTTATACTAATAATAAAAAAAAAATCAATATTTACTTAATACCTAAAATATCCTTGATACCCCAATCTTTGACTGTATCGATCTTCTCTTCCCCTGAAACCGTTTTCAGCGTTCTATCTCCATTATCCATTTTCAGCGTTCTATCTCCATTTCGGGCCCTTCGGTGTATCTCCATTTCGGGCCCTTTCATCTCCAATTCGGGCCCTCCCAACGGGCATAGAGGTAAGGGAAACAATTATAATTTGTTGATGAAAAATTTGATTATTTGAATTTGTTAGTTGAGTAAAAGTTTGATTGAATGAATTTGTTGGAGATTTTGATGGATTATGTAGACAAGGTGTTTGATAAAACTTGATAGAGTTTTTTCTCATTAGCTTGCATTGAGGGTGTTTTTAGGCGTTTAGAATGTGATTTTGTGATTGTAGCATAAATGAATTGTTATATGTGTGTTGGAAGTTTGATTGTTTAGACAAGGTGTTTGATAAAAAACTTGATAGAGTTTTTCTCATTAGCTTGCATTGAATAGTGTGTTTTTAGGCGTTTAGAATGTGATTTTGTGATTGTAGCATTAATGAATTGTTATATGTGTGTTGGAAGTTTGATTGTTTGAATTTGTTGGAGATAGAGATGAATTATGTAGACAAGGTGTTCGACGAAATGCTTGATAGAGACTCTCTCATTAATTTGCGTTGAAAATGGTGTTTTTAGGCTATATTTGATCAATGCAAAACTTTTGTATTTTGTAATAATAACTGTAATAAATTTTTGTAAGAATATTTGCTCATTCATTACTAATTGTATTTTGTAATAATTATGTTTGTTTATCTTTTTTTTCTAGGAAAATGTCGGAGTTTTTGATATACTATTTATACGATGGTGAGTGGAATATGAAAGTGGGAGAGTGTGGAGCACGACAATGTGAATGGTTGTCAAGGAATAAATATAAAATGCTGAGTTTTCTGCTAAGTGGAGTTAATCCACAGTCGATTACACGGCTGCAATTTTTCCAAGTCATGTTTGAATTTGCTCCTTTTGAATGGAAGAATTATGAAGTTTTAGTAAGTTACATTCCATCCTCTTGTAACGTTGGTAATCCGGTATACATCGAGACCGATATTGACGTGAAGCATTATTTGGTGGACTCATGTCCAGTGACGAAAAGGCGAAGCATTCTGCATGTGGAGCTTTTAATGAAAGATGTTGAAGGAAAAAAAATCAAGTTTGAAAATGAGATTCAGATGGAGAATGAGAAATATTATTTTGAAAAGGAGTTAGTGAATGATTATATATCTGCCCCTGGTCGGCCTGGTGTTGTTTTAAGCAAGCCCACCTCCCCGCCCGTATCGAAAGCCTCTGCACCCACTCCTTTTAAACCCAATCCACCATCGAGTCCTCATTATAATGTGGACAATGAGAACTCAATGCCTGATGCAACCAGTCCTTATAAATCCTACTCCAATCCACTTTCTAGTCCTTCTCCCTGTGTGGAAAATGTGAATGCAAAGCCCGATGCAAGCCACTATTTTGAAAAAGTGAAGTCAAGGCGTGATGCAGCCGCTTCTTTTATTTCCACCCAATGTTCGTACAAAGTTCACTCTGATCCCATCCACCGGTCAGATTTCATAGATGAAGCTAGTGACCAAAAGAGTATTGGAACCTTCAGCTTTGATGATGGTCTAGATCTTGTGATTGGTCAGGAATTCACCAGCAAGGAAGAGGTGAAAGACTTGGTTAACAATTCAGCGCTTAAGTTATGTTTCAATGTTGTTGTAGCTAAGTCGAATAAAAAAGCCTTGGCATATAAATGTAAAGTCCCTGATTGCAAGTGGAGTATTCGTGCGGCAATTACTGGAAGGTCCCCGTTTTTCTCATTGCGAACTCATAATAACATCCATACATGCCGGCCTACATTGTTAAAGCGCCGTGAAAGGTGCTCTTCAGGAGCGGTTGCTGGATTTTTGTTAAATACTTTCCCATGTCAGTTAAGCGCCCCACCTCCAAAGGTAATAGGGGAAATGATGAATAAGGGTGGCATTGACGTTTCTTACTACAAAGCTAGGCGTGGTAGAAACATTGCTAGAGATTCTATTAGGGGTGATCCTGGGCTTAGTTATGAGATGCTTCCTAGATATTTGTATATGTTGGAGAAAGTGAATGAGGGCACGGTTACTCATTTGCGTAAGGATGCGAATAACATTTTCCAGTCGTTGTTCTTTGCGTTGGGAGCCTGCATTGAAGGTTTTGCATCCATGAGGAAAGTTCTTGTTATTGACGGCACACATTTGAAGACCAAGTATAATGGAGTATTACTTGTTTGTACTGCGGAAGATGGCAACAAACATCAGTATCCACTTGCGTTTGGCGTGGTAAGTAAAGAATGCGATGAAACTTGGATTTGGTTCTTGGAGAAACTTCGGGATGTCATACCCGATTCTGACGATTTGGTCATCATTTCTGATAGGCATGCATCTATTAAAAATGCCGTTCAGAAAGTTTACCCAAGGTCTTCCCATGGATACTGTACCTATCATATATCCCAAAATCTTAAGAACTATGTTTCTACCGGTAGGGGCCTTAAGCAAAAGAAGCAGGCAAAGGATCACATTGTGACGAAGTTTATTGTTTGCGCTGAATCATATACTGAGCACGAATTTGAAAGACTCTTTAGTGACCTCGAAACAAGACAGCCGGTTTCAAATCTTAAGTACCATGAGTATCTTAAAGACACACTTGCTGTGAAAGATCATTGGGCTCGTTGTTACTCTAATGGTGCACGATACAATATTATGACAACGAACGGAGTGGAGTCTATTAATGCTGTGTTGACTACTGCGAGGTCATATCCTTTGATTCTTTTGTTGGATGAAATTGTGAAGTTAATAATTACGTGGTTCAACAAGCACCGTAACGAAGCTGCAGCCGGGTCCTTGTCACAAAATCTCACTCCGGAAGTCGAGAGAACGATGCATGCAAGGAAGAAACAATCCACTTTCTTTAAAACGCGCGTCTTGAATAAGTGCACAGGGGAGTACATTGTTGAGTGTGGCAGCGAAACTTTCTTTGTTGACTTGCAAGCAAAAAAATGTACTTGCCGGGTTTTTGACATTGACCATATCCCGTGCGCGCACGCCATTTCGGCATATAATGGTTTAGGGGATGATGATGGCCTTCTCAATTTAATCTCTAAATATTATTTGAAACAAACATGGGCTTTGGCTTATGTTAGAACAATATACCCCGTCCCTAGTGAGCCGTCTGAGTGGATCATCCCCGCTGAAATAGAGGGAAATGTTGTTGAAGCTCCTTCTTGCGTAGAAAAATGTGGAGCGATTCGAAAACTACGATATCAATCTGGTGGAGAAAAAGGAAAAAGCCACAAAAAACGTGTGAAAGATCCCTCAACCTTCTAAACAATTTGTTTGTATTGTGTATTTGTATTTTTTATTTGATGATTCTTTCACTAGAGACATTAGTAGCTCAACATTGTAATATATATATATACATTTGAAGTTACAATTGTTTTAATTGAGATTTGTGTTCCCCAATATATATATATATATATATATATGTCATGTGGCACTTAACTACAGGATATTGCTACATATGTAATTTTAACAATTTGTATTTATAGATTGTGATAAACTATAACTACTTAAGTAATGTTTAAAAGGTCTAAAACTCGAATCAGACGTAGTTTGTTATGATTGATAATAATAATATATTCATTTTTCCGTCTACAAAATATATTTATTTTGTATTGTAAACCCTAAACCCTAAACACTAAACCCTAAACCTTGAACTATAAAATCTTAAGAATATATATGGTAAGGGCCTATGAGAAAGAATAAATATTGTGTAATAGTGAAAAGTGATGGAAAACAAAAAATTGGTTAAAAAATATTAAAAAAATTGTCCGGCACAATGGTGGCGAATTTTCGGCACCAGGGTGCCGAGAATGCTGCCTTTAGGCACAGTACTCGGCACCAGGGTGCCGAAAATTCGCCACCATTGTGCCGAGTATGCTTCCTTATGCAGAGCACTCGGCACCATGGTGCCGAAAATTCGGCACCACGGTGCCGAGTACTCTGCCTTAGGCAGACTAGTCGGCACCATTGTGCCGACGAAATTTGGGCCAAATTTCAATTTCCCGCCCAAATTTCATTTTCCCGCCCAATTGAATTTCGAATTTTTTTCAGCCTTTCTTTTTTCCTCCCTTATTTCCTCATTGCAAAAAACTTTCCAAGCTTTCAAATCTTTCACATAAAATCGGTCTCATCATTGCACCGTAGACGTCCATCCCGCCCCCATCCCTCAATCGTGAGTAAGTGATCTATAATCTTATATAGTCATGATATTTTTTGTCTGTTATTCCTGTAGCGGGTTCGATCCTTTTTCAATTGAGTGTGTAATGTTGAAATTTGAATGATTTTGAGCTCATAGAAGTTGATTTTTTGGAGTAGCTTGAAAGTTTGGTTTTAGTTTGATCAAACCTTGCACCTCTAATGTGGTGAATACTAATACACGTGGCCTAATGTGTTTAGGCTGAAAATATTTATATATGTTTTCATTAATTGCTTGTACAAACTAGTTTAGACACCAAATCCGTCATTGCAATAACTCTTGTTTTCTCTAATCCTTTCTTATGTTTTGGTCTTGTTTTTGGTTGCATATATTTAAGAAGCTCCGTATCATTACGCCGCTGCCACCTCATTTTGCCCTCCTAATGTAAGAAGCTTTTGTTATTAAGACATGTCTTTTTATTATGATGATTGATACCATGTTTCGTTTTCGTATTAGTCATTTCTTGTGTTTACTAGAGTATGAATATGAAATGCTGTCCGGATGTACATGTTGCATATAGAAGTTCATTTCTTAAAGGGTATGTTTGTTGTCGTTTTTAAAATGATAGGACGAAGCTATGTGGAGTTGTTGGTTGCTGTGCTGTGACAAATTGTGAAAACCCCGGGGATTGTGAATCCTGTTTTTACCGGACAAGACTGAGGTCAGAGGTGACAGAGTTACTGGCCGCTGTGGTGTTCTCAGAAACGGGGACGGAGTCGTGTAGAACATTAATTTATGACCAACAAAACGATTGTATATATGCACAATATGAGACAGCATTGTATGCTGTGTGTAAAGTAAAGAATTGTGTTGATCCTTATCGCAGGTAGTATTTCTACAATCTATTTATGATATGTTATTTAATAACGAAATTTGTGACTAGTTTGCGTGTAATGTGCAGCTTGCTTCCTCCTGGTTTACTGTTGAGGGGCCCTATGGTGCATAGCAGAATTGAGAAGCCCCCGAAAAACGCAGATCCTTATAAGGAGAAAATTGACGCATGTAATGATTCTTGCTTGTACTTCATTTTCAGAGACAAGGTGAAAGAGTTAGTAACGTTGATGGATTCGCATCCCCGACTTTCCAACGCTACTAGAAAACATATCGAGGAAAATGAAATGATTCAGCTATTGAGTGTCATCATGGAAGAGAGAGACAATGAAGTGAAGCAACAACATGACTGTGATGATTTTGACGATTTCCATCGATCCAGCAACTCTGAAAGCGAGGATGAGGCGTTTGGTGTGGAATGTGATCGCATTTGATGAAAATGTAGTTTGAATTGTTAATTGAGTAATTTTCATTACCAGTTGAGACAATTTCGGCGTTTGTGTAAAATATTTTATTTTACGGAGTTGTTTTACTTTGTGTGTAATGTTTAATCGTGTGTTAATTTGTGTAGTTCTAATTTTGTTCATATATTCAACAACATAGGACCCCAGAAATCACCGTCATATATGTTCATATATTCAAAAAAGGTCGGAAATCCTGGTCAATCTTAAACATACACTTGAATAATGCAACTACGTAAACATTATGAACATGTGACAAAAAGGGTGCTGGTCATGTTGATGGAGGCGGGGGTGGTTCAAAATTGACAAACATGAAATACTCAGATAATTGTCTCATCATCTCTGTTTGATTTCTCATCAACTCGGTTTGATTTTGTGCGAGAACGGCGAATTGAGACTGAAGACGGTCAAGACGGTCGAAATTAGTTGAGGTGGCTGCTGCAGTATTCGTTGGTGGATCTTGAAATGGAGGGTTGAGAGTAACAACCTCTGTTGCCGCATCACTCCGTTCCCGAGGGTGCGGCACTCGGATGAAACCGAATCCTGCTGGATTCTTTTTCAGAAGGTGCATACCGGCGAGCTGGTTCTTATCAACTGTCATCGGACCCTCAATAGGAATTTGATTTGTTGT
The DNA here is from genome assembly GCA_019426215.1 of Buddleja alternifolia. Taxonomy (NCBI): domain Eukaryota; kingdom Viridiplantae; phylum Streptophyta; class Magnoliopsida; order Lamiales; family Scrophulariaceae; genus Buddleja; species Buddleja alternifolia. The sequence continues at coordinate 32,364,459 of CM033403.1, forward strand.
AGTTCGATCGAATGCCCCGATCCGCTCGGCAATGCGGGTAATAAGTCCCCCCATTAGTAGTTGGCCCTTCTCCTGTTTCGACACTTGAACAAATCTCTCACATAAAATTTTCGTCAAGTCTGCACGTTTGCCGGTTTGAAAACACCACAGAACTCCAAGTTCTTTTGTGGATACTTTTCCGCTACACCCTCGCCCAAAAAGTGTGAATGCCAAGATTCGGTGTAAATACCGGAGAGAATAGTCGACAATATCCGTGGCCTTAGCCGTGCGTCCCGAAAACTTCTCATTAGGTAGTCGAGTAATTCCCTGCCAAAATGCATCCTCATCCGCTTCAAGTAGGGACTCGGTGTTTTCAATCGGCCAACCAAATATATCCGCGATCTCCTGTTTTGACTTCTCATAGGTTTTATTTGCGAT